>PVIC010013974.1:0-37266 GCA_004025085.1 Thryonomys swinderianus
AATTGGTACATTTTATATGCAGCTCACATCACTTATCGGCCTTTTGGCTAAGATCAAATGTAATATATGCAGCTCACAATCACACTCAACACTGGGGAATTTGTATCAGTATATGACAGGAGTTAATTCTCATTTTTACCCAGACCACTACCCACCCATAACCCCCACCCCTATATACATGCTCTTTCTTTTTCTTTCCAGATCATATTTATTCTTTCCCCTCATTACTTTCCCTACCACATTCCCTTTGAATATTTCCTATTTCACAAAGTCTATCATATATTCTAGAACTCTTTTGACTTTAGGATATAATGCTCAAAGAGGCATTATTTATATGTGTCTCTAATGGCAAAATTTCTTTCTCTGTTTCTGCAGCATAACTGGAGAAAAGAAACCCAACAATTCTTTAAGAGGAGGTTTCAAGAGAAGAACTGTCAGTATTTCTCAAAAGGTATTCTGTTGAATGCTTGGAATGCAAAGGTAAGCAATAAGAATGGGGAGAGGAAATATGTGGATAAATAAGTTTGAGAAAGCTTTATATTATGTGTGTGTCTTCGGGAATCAAAACCTTTTTGTGGCAGACACTATGATATAATCATTAAAATCTTGGTTTGTCCTCCTGGACCCTCATCTGAATCACAGGTGGAAGCATTCATTGCAGTTAGGTGCAGACATTGACTGGGCTCTGGCCAATGGGATGTGACCTCTGTGTGGAAGTCATGGGGCACTCTGCAGCCTGTAAAAGCCTTTTATGTGCCTTGCTCCTTGCTCTTTGTCCCTTCCGACTGTCTGGAATAAAACCTAAGGTGACTTTGGAAGTTATGTGTGGCGGATGATGAAACTGCAGTGGATGGAGCCAGGCTTTATGAATTACCTCTTAGAGACTGCCTCCCAAATGGGAAGCCAAGCATTGGACTACGTCATGAGCCAGAAATATACCTTATTATGTTAATCCACCAAGAGCTCAGCAGCATTTATTTCAACTAATGAGTGGTTCCATGTTTTAAATGTCTGAAAGGTACTGCATTTTAAAATTATGATTACTTTCTCAAACCCAGTTTTTTTCAAGTTGTTTTAATTACAAAACCTTTATGGTTTAGTTTGATTTTTAACTTAACATCTACTGGCTAATAGAACTAGTTTTCTAGTTTGGGGAAAACTATACTGCCTTTCTTCATTTTTCCTCCCTTCTTGAAGTTATTCTAGCTGGGAGAGGGAAGGACTAAAGAATAAAGTGGGGATAGGACTACCAGGAGGCTACAGCATCAGAAATTCTAACAGAAGCTCAGCCACAGTACGGCATTCCACATAAACACTGGTATTTCAACACAGAATGAAATAGTGAGGTCAAAGAACCACAAACTGCTTCCTGAAGTTCTGAATGTGGAAGAAGGGAAGAGCCAAAATTTTGTACATCACAGCTAAGGTCTAGTAAGAAGAAACCAGTGTAGTGACAGGTTCTAAATTTTTTAATTATGCAAGTTTTTTTATTTTCATATGACATCATCTTATAAGAATAGCAATGACTAATAATGGACTTGTTCATCTATTTTAGTAAGGATGTTTTGACCTGTATGAATTAAGACTCTACAAGAAAGATGGACTTGAAATTGCTTAAAGAATAAAGGGGACTTATTGGTATTGGAGATAAGCAAGTCCCAGTTGTGGTTTGGCCCAGTAGCACAATGATGTCTACAAAGATTGGCTTCCTTTGATTTCTCTATTCTTTCTTCCAGGAAATCAGCAGTATCTTCAGCTCAGTGGTTTGGATCTGGAATTTTCCAAAGGCCCATGAATTGAGAGCCTGTTCTTCACAGTGGTCTCCTGGGAGATGGTGGAAATTTAGGAGGTGAGCACAGTGAGAGGTCATGAGTCAATAGGTTTGTACCTTTCAAAGGGACAGTGGGACTCTGCCTCTCCTTCTCTTTATCTCTCACCTTCCAATCATGAGAAAATGGGCTTGCTCTGCCATATGCTTATGGCCATGCCATCTACCACCCCTTTTATTCTTTGTCTGTTTTGAACCTATTTATCTTATAGAGTTCTAATGCATACAGGATAAAAATACACAGTTTTACTAAAACAGCTGAAAAGGTTATTGCGAATCATTACAATTCTTCTAAGATGATGTCATATGAAAATGCCATTGGCTGACTGCCTCAGCCAGTCACTGGGGCAGGGAAGCTAATGCTGATTAGATTGCAGAACTTGGGGACTTCACCTGCAATTTTGGGTGAGCAAATCATCCCCACACTACATGGTTGCAACACTAAAAGATGTGAAATTTCTGTTGGAGGAACAATCATAGGCCAACATGTGAATAAATTATATTACAATGAACTAACACATAAGGTAGTATTGTGCTGAGTTTAAATAAATTAACTAGATAAATTCTCACACCTCTTTGAAATGGGCATTATAATTAGCCTTACTGTAAAAAGCAGGAAACTGAGATAGATTATTCAACATTGTGAGAATCATCAAAGCTTTAGGTAGTACAGCTGGCCTTGGATTCCA
Source organism: Thryonomys swinderianus (assembly GCA_004025085.1). Lineage (NCBI taxonomy): Eukaryota > Metazoa > Chordata > Mammalia > Rodentia > Thryonomyidae > Thryonomys > Thryonomys swinderianus. The sequence goes on from PVIC010013974.1 coordinate 2,518, forward strand.
GTCAAGCTTTAGTTTATGCTCTTTCTCTATTATGTTAAAATGTTTATGCACAATGTTTATGCATAATACATATATAAATATCCACAAATATATACGAACATACTTATACACATAAACCACATACACATGCTCTTGTATTAGGTGAAAACTACAGTTCTTCAGACCTTATGATCATAGCAAAGGTGCCATCTGGTGTTAGAACCCTCTAATTGCAAAAAAAGCACACTAGTGAAAACGAAGATTCAAAAACCATAGATACTTAACTTGCAAAGTAGTTTAAAATACTAACAACATTAACATCAGATCCAAAGCTGTCTGGCCTTACTTTTGAAGCATATTTGTCACACCTGAAAATATATTAAACTGATCTCCAAATGCTGCCTCCAGCTAGCCCTGTACACTTACTCCCTGAGAAGCCTGCACACATCACTCCTTTGTAGGAATACTCCAGTCTTACATCACAAGAGAACATAAGATAGATTGTTTCCATTTGGGACCACTGAATTTTCCTATAATCATAATACATATCATATCCTCTCATCTTTAGCTCCCACTCTAGCCCTGACCCAAGTGGCTGAGCTTGGAAGCAACATAGCATGCATACATTACTTCCTCTCCCTACCTGCATTGTTGCAAGCCTTTATATGCATGAGTACCTTATGGCACACTCTCTGCTTATTTTCTCTAGCTGCTTTGTAAATTTTGGGCCTCAAATCTCATTTGTCATGACAGGGTAACTCACCAGGGATGACACTTTGAATATGAACCCAAGTTAATGCTAAATGTTTGAAACTACCTTCACAACTAATCTTGAAATGAAACAAGGTCACCAAGAACAAAGTTTTCTAGCCTACACCTTCTTAACAACTCTCTTACTCTTCTATAAGTTACTTTGTCAGGATCTCCTCCTGGACAAGCCTGCTAGTAAACCTGAGAGCAGCTGAACTTCCTTATGCTGCTTGCTGTCCTAAATGGCTCTGTATAAATCTAAGTGATCACCACACTTTCAAGTAAGCACTAAAAGACAAATGGTGAATTACAAGAGATGGAGATAGAGACAGAGACAGAGAGATAGGCAAGATACCAACACTATAAGTTTAACCTTTGGGCAGCTAAATTTCTCATGGGACATGAACTGTTAATAGTGTGGTGTTATGTCATTTAAACTAGATAAGAGTTTCTGGCAAAACAGAACATCCTTTTACTTCACATTTAAGTAACAAAAGACATATGAATGAAGACTATAAAGTTTCATAGACTCATAACAGACCTTTCTCTTCTTTTTCAGGTCTAATGTGATTTGAACTGGTTTGAACCAGTCTGAATTGGTCTAAACAAGTTTGTGCCTATCTGAACCCATTAAAACTGGTCTAAACCAGTTTGAACCAGTCTAAAACACTTTGAACCGGTCTGAACCAGTTTGAATAGGCTTGAAACAAGCTAAACCAGTTTGAACCAGTCTAAAATTGTTTGAGCTGGTCAGAACCGGTCTGAGCTGGTTTGAACCAGTCTGAACTGCTCTAAACCATTTTGAGCTGGTCTAAACCGGTTTAAACTGGTCTAAACTGGTTTGAGGTGGATTAAAGCAATTTGAACCAGTCTGAGCCAATCTGAAACAAACTGAACTGGTCTGAACCAGTTGGAACCAATCTAAACCAGTTTGAGCCAGTCTGAGCCAGTTTGAACCAGTGTAAACTACCTTTAGCCGGTCCAAATTGGTTTGAACTGGTCTACACTGGTTTGACCCAGTCTAAACTTTGAAAAGGTATGAGCGGGTCTAAACAAGTTTGAATTAGTGTAAAGCGGACTGAACCACTTTAAAACAGTCTGAACCTGTTTAAACCAGTGTGAGTCAGTCTGAACATGATTGAACTGGTCTAAATCGGTTTGAGCCTTTCTAAACCTGTTTGAACTGGCTTGAACTAGGCTAAACTGATTTCACTGGTCTAAACCGGTTTGAACCAGTCTGAACTGGACTAAACAGGTTTGGACTGCTCTTAATCAGTCTGAACCAGTTTAAAGCCAGTCTGAATATGATGGAACTAGTCTAAGCCAGTTTGAAATGTTATACACCAGTTTTTGAGAGGGTCTGAACTGATTTGAACCAATCTAAATCATTTTGAACTGGACTGAGAAAATCTTAACCAGTCTGAACAGGTGGGAACTGGTCTAAACCAGTTTGAACTGGTCTGATCTGGTTTGGATCACTGTAAATCAGTTTGAGCTGTTCTGAACCAGTTTTGAAATGTTTAAACTGGTTTTAGCTAGTATAAGCAGCTTGGTTTGAAGCAGTCTAAACCACTTTGAGTTGGAATAAAGCGGTTTGAACCAGTCTGAACTGTTTAAACCAGTTTGAGCTGGTCTGAACATGGCTGAACTGGTCTACACCAGTTTGAGCCTTTCAAAAAGGGTTTGAATTGGCTTGAACCAGTCTGAACCAGTTTCAACCAGTCTGAAATGGTTTGAACTGCTCTAAATCAGTTTGAGCCAGTCTGAACCAGTTTGAGACTGTCTAAACCAGTTTAAACTGACTTGAACCAATCTAAACCACTTTGAAATGCTCTGAAATGGTCTGAGCTGGTCTGAACTGGTTTGAACCAGTCTGAGCCGGTCTGAACCAATCTGAACCAGTTTGAACTGTTCTAAACCCATTTGATGCAATCTAAAACAGTTTGAACTGGCTTGGACCAATCTAAACCAGTTTGAACCACTCTGAACTAGTCGGAACCAGTCCAAACAGGTTTGAACCGGTTTAAACCAGTTTGAGCCCATCTAAGCAGGTCCGATCTGGGTTGAACTTGTCTAAATCAATTTAAACTGGTTTAAGAATATTTGAACCGGTTTGAGCTGGTACAAACCAGTTTGAACCAGCGTGAACTGGTCTGAACCTATTTGAACTGGTTTAACCAGTTTGAGCCAGTCTGAGCTGGATTGAACCCATATAAACCTGTTTGAGCCAATCCAAACAACTTTGGAGAGATCGAAAAATGTTTGAATAGGTTTGAGCTGGTCTACAGCACTTTGAACCAGACTGAGCTGTTCTGAAACAGTTTGAACCAGTCTAAACCAGTTTGAGCCAGTCTAAAATGGTTTGGACCAGTCTAAACCACTTTGAACCATTCTGAGCTAGTCAAACTCTTTGAAACGGTCTAAAGCATTTTGAATTGGTCTGAACTAATCTTAGCCACCCTGAACCTGTTTAAACTGGTCTGAACAGTTCTGAACTGGTTTGAACTGATCTAAACCAGTTTGAACCTATCTAAACCAGTTTCAGTGGGTCTGAGCTGTTTTAAACCAGTCTGAGCTGGTCTAAACCAGTTTGAGCTGGTTTGAACTAGTCTGAGCTGGTTTGAACCACTTTGAACTGGTCTAAACTGGTTTGATCCAGTCTGAACCGGTTTGAAACTGTCTGAACCAGTCTGAACCTCTTTAAACTAGTCTAATCTGATGTGAACCATTCTGAACCTGTTTGAACCTGTCTAAACCAGTTTGAGCCAGTCTGACCCAGTTTGAATCAGTCTGAACCAGTGTAAACTGGTTTAAGCGAATCTGAACTGGTTTGAGCCAGTCTAAACTGGTTTTAACTGGTCCAAACTTTCCCATTCAGCTGAAACCTGTCTTATTCTATTTTAACCAGTTTGATCCAGTTTGAGCTGGTCTAAGCCAGTTTGAACCAGTCTGAACTGCTCTAAACCAGTTTGAACCAGTTTAAACTGGTATGATCTTTTCTGAACCAGTCTGAACCAGTTTGATGAGGTCTGGACCAGTTTGAACCATCTTAAACCAGTCTAAGCTGGTTTGAACTGGTCCAAACCAGTCTGAGGCAGCGTCAACCTTGTAAAACCAGTTTGAACTGGTTTTAACTACTTTGAACTTGTTTCACCCAGATTGAACTAGTCTGAACTGGTCTCATCTGGTTTGGACCATCTTGAAGCAATCTAAACCAGTTTGAACTGTTCTGAACCAGTCTGAGTCCAGTTCAACAGGTCTGGACCAGTCTAAACTGATTTGGACCAGTCTAAATTGGTTTAAACTGACTCATTGGCCATGGCAGTATACATTATGGATGGCCCTAGATTTGAGCTAAATTCTCATACCATCAAAGTGAAGAGAAAAACAGCCACTTTTCTAGGGATTACATTCCAACTGCAGTGCTAGAGATCTCCTCCAGGATGATAACCCCATATGCAATTCTACCTCAATGACTCTTTTTTCATTTTTTAAATTAAATGTTTATCTTTATTGGTATATTATTTTTTCTTTAGACAAGGTCTCACTTTTGTAGTTCTGGCTGACCCTAAACTCATTATGTAGCCCAGGCAAGCCTTGAACTCACAGCAGTCCTCCTGCCTCTGCCTCCCGAGTGCTGGGATTATAAGTGTAAGCAACCACACCCAGCTATTGGTACATTATTTTTCTTTTTTGAGACAGGGTCTCATTTTGTAGTTCAGGCTGGCCCTCAGGTCACTATGTAGCCCAGGCAAGCCTCAAACTCAGTAATCCTCCTGCCTCTGCCTCCCAAGAGTTAGGATTACAGGCGTGAGCCACCACACCCAGCATTGTGGGGTGTGGTACTGATTGCTGGTGGGTGGTGTGAGTTACCATGCCCAATATCATATCACTATATGTGGTTACCAGGATCAAACTCAGGACCTTGTGCTTGCAAGGCAGGTGGTGGAAGCACTGAGCTAAATTTCTGGCCCTGGTACATTATTTTTAAAATGCAAATTTAAACTGAAGAAATTTGTTGTTTTCTCATGTTTCTTTAAAAAAGGAACTTTTGCTTAAGAAGTTTCTAGAATGTATGCGTCTTTCTGTCTCTTTCACACCTTGCTGTGACTCTTCTCTAAAAGATTCTGTGAGCTGTACAAGCTTCATCAAACCCCAGAAATTTGCAGGCAAGGTGCTGGCATGTCCAATAATAGAGTTTACCATGTGAGGAATGAGGTGCCCTTGTGTGGGTCTCACATGAAATTTTGCCATTTCTTTTATATGCAGAACTTGCCTCACCAAGACACTTCACCACTTGACTGATGTGAAATGACTCCTGTTTGACTCTAAGTTCAAGGCTTCATTTCCTGCCACATCTGCCCTTTGGATTCAGGGAGGAGGTTGTGAAGCTGTTCTAGGACAGGACTTTAACTGGGGTAAAATCTGGAACAGCTCACTATTCACTATGAACACTACCAACACCACCTCCCAACCATTTGCTTATGGTCAGGCTCTGACAGGCTCCCACACCTTCAGACTTCACAGTCAGACAACTTGAACAGAAGGCTGTAGGACCAAGCATGTTACTAAGCACATATAATAGACAACACTCTCACAGACAGAACCTCCTCATAGTCCTCCTAGCTCTAGTCTCTATTATATACTGGGTATTTTGAAGGGGCTTGAAGTTTGGTTTAATTTTTATGTTTTGCTTTGTTTTTGTTTGGGGGTTCTTTTTGGTTGTTTTTTGTTTTGTTTTGTTTTGTTTTGTTTTGTTTTTGCTTTTAGATAAAATGAAAAGTCTGAATGAACTATAAGATTATTCTAAGGAGGATTAAATAAAATGAACTACACTTGGAAAATAGAGGGAAAAAAAGGTGGAGGAAGAGGGAATAAAATGATGAAAATGCAGTATGTATATGTACTGATTCCCTAAGATGGATGTACTTTTTCTGTACTGAAAACATATACTAATAATTACAGAATGAGCTCTCCAAGCGTTTGGAAAAGCCCAAGGTTTTTTCCAGTGTGAGATATTTTTAATGACAAGTAATCTGCTTTTAAGACTGGTAAACAGAGAGAAAGAATAAAACTAACTATAATTATTTTCATATAAGTGAAATTCAGTCTGTTTGCCTTATTTCCTGTTATCTCTTAGTCAGAAGACTGTTATCCTGAATTATCAGTCAAGACCTTTAAACCACTTCCGACAGCTCCATTACTGTACAATCTTGATCAAAACTGGAGATGGAAGAAATGTGTTTAACTGTGCCATTCTTTCCCTAGACTATAGGATGGACTAATTTTAAGATTTTTATCTTGGTAAGGAAATACTTATAATCTTGATCTTTTGCATCAGTGTATATACTCCATCATAATTACTTCCTCTAGCCTGAAATTTGGGTGAAAAATCAGGTGACATTCAAATCTGGAATATATTAAATACCTTTGGGTTTGATTGAGTTAGATCTATAAACAAATAATTTGCCTAAAAACATGAAGTCACATAAAATCTTTTACTATTAATGCCTTGTTCTCTTCTGACATCATATATAAACCTCATTTCCCCTTATGAATTAATGAGAAAAGCCCATTTGAAAAATCTCTTTCTGCAAAGGTATTAGGTAATTGCTACCTGCTGCCTTGTGCTTTCTCCCCTTTAGCTCCTAATGAAGAAAATAAACGTCTCAAGTCAAGCCTTTCTTGGAGCTCTGTGTTTTAAGCTGACTTCTACTATCCTGGCATGTGGACAAGGCCTGTTAGCTGATTTACAGTGGAAACGGCAGTGGTAAGCAGCCACATCTCTACCTATGCCAGGTAAAATCAACCTTGCAACATTTCAACAGTGGGTACACTCTTGATCTCACTTGCATAGAATAGGAAAAAGCTGATCTGTTCATAGTTGAGAGCAGACTATTACCAGAAGCTAGGAAGAGTAGTGGAAGAGAGTTGTGGGGGTTGACCAATGGGCACATTATAGCTAGATAGAAACAGGAAGGTCTGGCTTGCTGCTGTATGGCAAAGTAACTACAAATAACAAATGTTAAAAGAAAGGATTTTGAGTGTTTTCACCATAAAGAAGTGATAAATGTTGGAAAAAACAGATACATTTACCATGGCTTAAATAGTATACAATAAACATGTATATGTATCAAAACATCACATTGTATCCCATGAATTTATACAAGTTTTATGTTTCTATGCATTAAATTTAAATAAATTAAAATTTGAAAAATATTATTTGCAGCATGAAAAGGTGCTTCCAGAAGGTGTTCTTTAGATTGAAACATTCATAGGATTTAAATGTAACAGATGGAAGAGAGAATAACAAAGACAACTGTGTAGAACAAAGCAATGAGATGAGAAACCTCCCCATGTGTGCACAGCTTGAAACAGATCAAGTCAGCTAAATCAGCAGGCACCTGGAGGGAATTCATACACAGCAAGTTTAGACTTCTTTATGGCTGAGCAATACTCTGTTGTACAGAAAAAAATCACTGGGTATTTGTGGTTAGTACTGTAATGATGCTGTATTACTAATCAACACAGATGTGCTCACTTCAGCAGCGCATTTACTAATCAACAAAGAGGTATTCTGTCCCTATAATTATTAATTAATAATCCCAATTAAAGAAATTAATTATCCCCCCATTTAAGACCTGTATAAGCTTTCAGAATTTTGGCTATCATTCATAAGGCAACTACAAACATTCAAACACTAAATTTTGTGTGATTACTAAGATTTTTCCTGAAAATAAATGCCTTTGAATGTAATGGCTGAGTAAGATTTTAAAAAAAATGCCATGTTGCCGGGCTTGGTGGCTCAAGCCTGTAATCCCAGACCTTGGGAGGCAGAGGCAAGAGGATTGAGTTCGAGGCTTGCCTGGGCTACATAGTGAGCTCAGGGCCACCCTGAACTGTAAAGTGAGACCATGTCTCAAAAACAAAATAACTGGGGCCAGAGGGTTAGCTCAGTGCTTCCAGCGCCTGCCTCGCAAGCACAAGGTCCTGAGTTCGATCCCCAGTAACCACATACAATGCTGGGCATGGTGACTCACGCCCACCAGCAACCAATACCACATACCACAGTGCTTGGCGTGGTGGCTCACGCCTGTAATCTCAGCACTTGGGAGGCAGAGACAGGAGGATTGCTGAGTTCAAGGCTTGCCTCGGCTACATAGTGAGCTGAGGGCCAGCCTGAACTACAAAGCGAGACCCTGGCTCAAAAAAAAAAACTGTCATGTTTTCCAGAATAGCTGTAACATGTACCACTTTACATTACACCAGCAATGAATGCATGATCTGGTTTCTCTGCATTCTTGTCAGCATTTGATGTTGTCACTATTTTTTATTTTAGCTTTTGGGATAGGTGTGTAGCAAAATCTCATTATAGTATTAATTTACATTTCCTTAATGGCTAATGATGTTCAACACATTACTCCATATGCTCCTTTATCATTTGCGTATACTTTAGAATAAAGTGCTCATGTTTTATGTTCATTTTTTCATTGTATTGATTGGAGGTTTGTTTCATTTTGTTTTCTTTTTATTGCTGCTGTTTGAGATTTTTTATATATTTTAGATTCTACCTCTTCATTAAAAATACAGGTGGCAAATATTATCATCCAGTTTTCAGCTTGCCTTTTCGTATTCCTAACAGTCTTTCACAAAGTGTAACTTTTAAAATTTGACAAAGTTAGCAGCTCAGTTTGTGATAGCCCAATCTTGGAAACAACCCAGATGCCCATCAACTGGAGACTGGATAAAGATGTGGGTTTTTTCTAAAATGGAGTATTACTCTGCCATAAAGTAAGATAAGTTTCATTCACTTATGTGCAAATGGACACACCTTGAGGACACACTAATAAGTAAAATAAATATATCACAGATATATAAATACCATATCTTTTATATAAGAACCTGTAGATGTAAATGAATTCTCAAATGAATGATAGATTTTGTGAAATAGGGAACACTCAAAGAAAATGTGGTAGGGGAAAGTAATGAGGGGAAAGAGTAAATATGATTTGAAAAGAAAGCACATGTATATAGGGCATGGGGAGTTGTGGGGTGGGTAGGGGTAAAAATAATTAACTCATGTCATATAATGGTACAAATTCCCCAATGTTGAGTGTGATTGTGAGCTGTCTATAAAATGTACCAATAAAAATTCAATTTTAAAAAATTTGACGAAGTTCAAATTATCCTCATTATCTGTGTCTTGCTTTTGGTGTCATCTTAAAACATTTTGGCTAATCCTAGTTCCTGAAGATTTCTCCTTTATTTCTTAAAGCCATATTGGTTTATATTTAACATTTACATCTACTTTGTGTAAAATAACACCATTTGCTGACTAGGTTATCTTTCTTCCATCAAATTACTTTTATATCTTGGTCAATAACTAATAGGAAATATTTATGTAGGTCTGTTTCTGAGTTCTTTATTTTATTCCAATGATGCATTATCTATCCCTCTGTTATTCTCATGTGTCAATTACTGTAACTATACAATACATCTTGATATTGCATAGACCAATTTCTCCCATTGTTTTCTTGTCAAAATTGTTTCAGTTGCTGGGTGTGGTGGCTTATGCCTGTAATCCCAGCACTCGGGAGGCAGAGACAGGAGGACTGCTGAGTTCAAGGCTTGCCTGGGTTACATAGTGAGCTCAGAGCCAGCCTGAACTACAAAGCGAGACCCTGTCTCAAAAAAATAAATAAATAAATAAAATTTTAAAAAATTGCTTCAGTTGTTCTATATCCACTTGAGGATAATCTTTTCTACATCTACAAAAAATATCCAGCTGGAAAAATATCTACCTGAGAAATTGCATTAAGCCTGTAATTTGTTTTCATGAGAATTTACCTATTTCTTGTTAGATCCTCTAATCCAAGAACAAAATGTGTCACTCCATTTATTCAGATTTTGAATTTCCTTTACCAGTATTTTGCCTATAAGCCTAGTTATATTTTGGTAGACTTACACTTCTATATCTTTTGGTAAGGGTAAAAGTATTGTACTTTTATGGTCCATGTGCTAATTGTTACTATCTTATTTTGGCTTATGACTACAATCCATATTTAGCTAGCTCATAGAGCATCATGACAGGCAATTGTGGTAGAGCAAAGCTGTTTTGGTCATGGTGGCTGAGGATCCTAGCAGAGGGACAGCACCAGAGAGAATCACATATAGCACCCACAGCCAACCCAGGCAGACCCAAGAGCACCCTCTAATAATCTGCCGTGCCTTTTCAAATCCAAAATAGTTAAAATAACAGGATTAGTGGTCACAATTGCTAAACTCCATTCTAGTTGCTTTTTTTTTGTAGATTCTTTTGGACTTTATATAAACAACCTTTAAATAGAGACATTGGGGGCTTTTTTCTTTCTAACAAGTATATCTTTTGTTTCCTTTTCTTGCTTTATTGCAGTAGGCAAAATTTCTACTCTTCTATGACTGTAGGTGATAAGAGTGATCAGAGTTCATCTGAAAGAGGAAGTGCTCAGTCTTTCACTATTAAGTATAATGTTTGGGTGGCCTGATTTTTTTTTTTTTAGTTCTTTATATATTATAGATGTTGGTTCTTTGTCTGAGAAACAGCCAATAAAATTTTTCCCATCTTATGGGTCATCTCATCACTCTGTTTTCTTAGTTTCTTTCACTGTGCAAATGCTTCTTAATAAAATGAGAACCTAATTGTTGATTCTTTGTAATATTTATTGTGTGATCAAGCTCTTGCTCATAAAATCATTGCTTACACTTATGCTTTCAAGAGTTTGTTTTTTTTTTTTTTTTTTTTGAGACAGGGTCTTGCTTTCTAGTTCAGGCTGGCTCTGAGCTCACTATGTAGCCTCAGCAAGCTTCGAACTCAGTGATCCTCCTGTCTCTGCCTCCCAAGTGCTGGGATTACAGGTGTGAGCCACCACACCCGGCACTGTGGTATGTGGTATTGATTATTGGTGGGTGTGAGTCTCCATACTCAGCATTGTATGTGGTTACCAGGGATCAAACTCAAGGCCTTGCACTTGCGAGGCAGGCACCAGAACCACTGAGCCAACCCTCAAGCCCTCAAGAGTTTTACCTATTCTATCTTCCAGCAGATTTAACGTTTGTTTTAATACTTAGGTCTTCAATCCATTTTAATTTTAGTTCAGTGAAAGGTGAGAGAGATGGAGCTAAATTAAGTCTTTGGCATGTGGAAAGCAAGTTTTCCCACCACCATTTATTAAAGAGGCTGGCTCTTTCTTTCAGTGAAGGTATTTGGTCCTTTCATCAAAAACAAAGAGGCTGAGTGTGTTAGACATTGTTTCTGTATCTTCTGTTCTTTTTCATATCTATTAAGATGACCATATGGTTTTGGTCCTTGAGTCTGTTAATATAGTGTATTAATATAGTGTATAGTTTATTGATTTACATGTGTTGAACCATCCTTGTATCCCTGGGATGAATCCAATTTGGTCAGGGTGTATAATCTTCTTGACGATTCTCTGTATTCTGTTTACCAGTATCTTATTGAGGATTTTTGCATTAATGTTCATTTAGAGAGTTTGGCCTGTAGTTCTCTTTTTTGGTCGGCTCTTTCCTTTTGGAATCAAGGTAATGCTTGCTTCCAGGAATGCATTTGGGAATACTCCTTCCCTTTTGACTTCATTAAAGAGTTTGATAAGTAGTGGTTTAGAGAAATAACTTCTTTAAAAGTATTGTAGAATGCAGCAGTAAAGGCATCAGAATCAGGGCTTTTGTTTCTTGGTAAGTTTTTTTAATTACATTTTCAATTTCACAGATTGATATTGGGGTGTTTAATGTTTTTATATCTTCTTCATTCAACTTTGGAAGTTCATAAGTGTCTAGGAATCTATTCATTTCTTCTATATTCTCACTATCACTACTACTCCTGTTCAGTATATTTCTGGAAACATTAACCACAACAATTAGACAAGAGGAAAAAAGTTATAAGGATAGGAAATTAAGAAGTTAAATTATTGCCGGGTGTGGTGGCTCACACCTGTAATCCCAGCACTTGGGAGGCAGAGGCAGGAGGATTGCTGAGTTTGAGGCTTGCCTGGCCTCCTAGTGAGCTCAGGGCCAGCCTGAACGACAAAGTGAGACCCTGTGTCCAAAAAAAAAATCTGTTCTGTCACACCATGGGAGGTATTTAAAAACAGCAATCACATTATCTTTGTTGACATGATACAATCAGTATCATCAACAGTATCAAACGCAGTAAAGAGAATGAAAAGCTATGGCAATTACTATTCTGAAAGCTTTAACCTCATGAGTTACCTCTATGGCATATGCCAAAATTTAGAATTAATCAGAAATGTGTTTACAACATACAGGTCCTTAATGTAGCCGCAGTACCCTTTGGAAATAAAAGGCCACCGGGAAGTTGGGGCAGTAGGAAGTTAGGAGAATGAAAGATTAGAAATAGGGTTAGAAGATTTATAAAGCTCATATAAACCTCAATAACCTTATAAATGCCAGAGGACAACAGAGGCTAAAGAGACATATATAAGACAATACCAATGGAGAACCTCAGACCCACTAGGGATTTTGTACATGCTCTTATAATAATACAGAGAGAAGAGAAATTAGGGAAGACTGAAACTCTTTTACTTCTAGGCATTGATTCTGAATGGAGGACAGGAGAGGGTGAAGGAACAAGAGACTAGAAGGACCTAGCAGCAGGAGGCAAGCAGGAAACTATTTTCACTCTCCTATAAATATGACAGCAATTGAGATGAAAGAAAACCATAAAATTGGACAAATTCAGTACCAGCAGAGTAATGAAAAAAAATGGTTATGTTAGAGTAAAGAAAAAGAATAACAATAGCAACAAAATCAACAATAACAATATACAAACCTAAGAACATTCATCACAAGGAGACAACCATCATCCCTTGTCTAGGTTCTGAGTATAATGCCTGAGTTGAACTCAATGAGCCCCTACAGGTTTGAATTCTGCAAGAGTCTGGGTTCTTGCAGGTAGATCTTACTCTACAAATTCGCCAGGCTGGAGTCAACAAGATTCCCTCTCTCTCCTAGTTGTTTTCCTCAACATTGTGAACTGGGTGAAGGAACTAATTAACGGCCTCTGTCTAGGTTCCAGTACTGCAGCTGCACTTATTCAGTGTCCACAGAGAAGCAGGTGGTGTCTTTGGAGGCTCTTCTCCATACAACAGTCGTGTCCAACTTGGCCCATAAAGAAATGAAGATTCCAAGGCCTTCTGGTCACACCCTGGTCATAGAGGAGCTTCAGGCCCTATCCTTGGTCAATACCACCCAGATCCCTTCTTGCTGAGACTCACTGCATTACTTCCACCATGCCCTATTTACCCAGTCTGTCTTTGCTGGCTTCTGCCATAGTTTCAGTGGCAGAAGAAAAGTTACAGGCCTGGGCACTGATTAATGATGTGGGGCTCCTTCTTTGCTGAAGTTTACTGTATCTTCTATTCTGTTCCATTAATCTCATGTCTGATTTTTTTTTTCCAGTACCATGAAGCTTTTATCATGGTCACTTCATAGTATAGTTTCAAATCAGGGATTGTGATACTAACTGGCTTGGTTTTGCCACTAAGAGTTGCTTTTGCTATATTCTAGGTCTCTTATATTTTTTCTAGTTTTTTCAGGTATGCCAATGGTGTTTTTATTAGGATTACATTTACACTGTATAACAGTTTTGAAACTATGTCCATTTTCATTATATTAGTTCTTCCTATCCAAAAAACAAGGGATATTCTTTCCATTTTCTGATATCTTCTTTGATCTCCTTTTTCGGAGTACTGTAGTTTTCAGTATAAAGTTCTTTTATTTTGTTAGATTGATTCCTAAATGTTTCATATTCATGATCCTATTGTGAAAAGTGTTTTCCTAATTTCACTTTCAGTGTGTTTGTTATCTATGTACAGGAATGCTATTGATTTTTGAGTGCTGACTTCTTGTGCAACTGTGCTACTGATTTGATTATTAATTCTAGGAGTCCTTGGGTGGAGTTTTTAGAGTCCTCTACATAGAGCATCATATCATCCACAAGTAATGATAATTTAACTTTTTTTTTAGATAGGTCTCATTTTGTAGTTCACTAGGTAGAGAAGGCAAGCCTCAAACTCACTATGTAACCCAGGCAAACCTCAAACTCAACAATCCTCCTACCTCTGCCTCCCAAGTGCTAGGATTACAGGTGTGAACCACCATGCCCAGCAATAATTTAACTTCTTAATTTCCTATCCTTATAACTTTTTTTCTCTCTTGTCTAATTTTTGTGGTTAACGTTTCCAGAAATACCTGAACAGGAGTAGTAGTAATAGTGGTCATCCTTGTCTTATTCCTGATTTTAGAGACAAAGCTTTCAGTTTTTGACTAGAAGATGTTGGCTATTGGTTTGTCATAAATGGCTTTTATTAGATTGTGATAAATACCATCCATTCCAATTTTCTATAGGGTTTTTATCATGAATGGATATTGGACTTTGTTAAATGTTTTCATTACATATATAAAATTTACCAATAAAATTAATTAAAAGTTAGAAAGACATGTTACCTACAAGAATGTGTTGATATTTTTCTTAATCAGAAGAAGTTTCTCTCTATCCTTGTTTTTCTGAAAGTTTTTGTCATGATGAATGCTCTTGTATTTTAAACTGGCACATGCAAAATACAATTTATCTGTAGAAGGTTTTCAGCTTTCACAAGAGCAGCTTACCAATCCTATAAGTTTGCTCAAATCTTTATTTTTTCCTAACCATTTCAAAGGAAGAGTTGATAAAGCTGAAACTGTAAGAATATTCATTATTTTCTTAAATCACCATATGGTTTTGTTCCCTATGTTTGCTGACAGCTCTACCAAGTTGAGATTACTATCTATGGTGAATCAGCAACACCTTCTCTACCAAGAAAGTCAACATTTGTTAATCTCATAACTAAAAGCTCTCGATCCCAGGAGTACCATGCTCTTTGAATAGGTGGTACTAACAACACAGGTTTTCATTCTTCTTCTCCCACATAGCAATTTCCTCATTCCCTGATATTCTCTTCTCAAAACAGTCAGACATCAGCAAAGATTCCATTAAGGCTCTTAGTTGCCACTCTTCACAAAACCTCCACATTGAAGAGCCTAAATTCAAATTAAAGAAATTGAAAGTGTAGAATCTCAGCCAAAAGTTGACTGACTGAGGCAAGACTAAAGTATAGTGGAAACTAGATGAGAAAGAGAAATAGACTAAGAAAAGAAAATACTGCTTGTGGACTAATTCTGAGTGAAACCTCCTTAAAGAAGAGCTATCTAAACATACCAAAGGGCTATATCAAAATTGAAGCTCTATGAAAACAGAAAATAATAACTAATTTTTAACAGTTCATCCTCATCATTTTAGCTAAATAATTTGGTTTATTCTTAAGCTTCAATTAATGCTCCATGGAACCCTATTAAAGGATTATAAAAAAAAAGATATTTCTGTCGATACCAGCATATTTGAGGGAATTTTCTGTTACTCTTGGGAATCATTTTCTCCAAGATAATTTTTAAGGCCATGGATTTGTCATTTAATAGTTTTATACAAGAAGAAAGAGAGACACCTTCAATTACTTTCAAAACTAGATTTAGCTATGATGACAATGATTCCTACTACTGAGCCACACAACATTTACTCTTTCTCATTAACAGCATGTGATTATAATAGTCTTTCTGAACTGAATTTTGACCTCCATATTCTGAGGCAAACAATCTTTGTCCATTTAACCTAACTTCTGTCAAAAACCTTCTATCCTAAGTGGTGCCAATTGAGTAATTTTTCTGATGTCACAGGGCCAGGGGCCTTGGTAATGCCATGTCTGTTTCTGTTCGATTAACTCTGAATGAAGGAAAGAGTTCTGCTTTGGATACTTGGCAATGTAACCATAAACAGAAGACTAATCTTTCAATAATGCAAGTTTAAGAAAATAAGAGGTGACTGAAACTCTGTTGTAATGAAATTGCCCGTGCATGGCAGATTCAGGAAGGGTTTTTTTCCTCTTTCTCCTAGGAGTGTTGAGAGAACCACATTGCCTCTACCCAGTGAAAGTAATTGACTGAATGATTTCACTTGTTTCTTCTGTGGACTGAATTAAGTCGCTGCCATCTGTGGAGTATGCTCAATACTGTAGGGGGGGTGTTCTCATGTCATTTATGTAATGGCTATGTTGTCACTTGCCACCTCTGAGCAAAATCAACGTGTAGCAGAAGTTGGGCCGGCTCTCCCATGACTGAGTGAAATAGGGAATTGGGGCAATTGTTCAGTTAACTTGAGCACATTTTTAAAGAGCAACACTTTCCTTCATATTACTCAAATGTTTCAGGAAACATTTCTAATGACTCCAGCCTAACTCTGCTTCAGCAATAGATGTTTGGCCACCAACCCTTGTCCAGGGGCCATGACCAAGTAAGTGGAGGTTAAGTTTTCAAAGGGACACGTTCTCTTCAAGTAAAAAGTCAGGAATAAGAAGAATTAGGCTGCTCTTCATGAACCTCACAGATGGAACTAGCAGGCATCACCCAAGTTCTATCAAAGACTCAGGCTTAAACTCAACTGAAGGAGAAGCTGAAGCTTTTCCAGTGATAATGTGACATATACTTGAGGGGACTGGTTGGACAACATGACTACTGAGACCCAGAACAGAAAGAAAATCAGAACTACAGTGTTGTAAACATCGTGGGGCAGGAGAGTAGGGAGGGCATGGCAACATGGCTAGGGGAATTGGGCACGCCCTGTCAGCTGCAAAGGCGTGTTAACCACGAGTTCAGGGAAGCAGCTCCTGAGCCCAGCACCAATCTTCTAGCATGCGTTCAAGTGGGTTTGATGGGGCTGCTGGTGTCATACATCAGAAAGAAGATATAAAAGATGGCAGCCATCACCTTTGCCACCACTTCCTCCTTGTTCTTACAGTGGCTCATCTTGTGTAGAAGACGTGGCTTCTCCTTTTCCTTCAGAGTATATTTTCTCCTTGAGCACTTCTTTTCTTTCTCTTCTCATGCCATAAAATAAAAGTTAAACTTACATAGTCACTTACTGTTCCAACCAGTTCTTTATACAAGATAGTAAAAGCCTAAAAGCTGCTGCTGATCATTACACTTGGTAACAGTCACAATCTCCATGAACAAAAAGAAATGAATTCTTCGAGACTGTGTATTTGTAATACAGCAACTATAAAATATTGATACATTTTTCTGAAATGTTTAAAAAATATCTTCTTATAATACATATCACAATACATTTCATAGTGATAGGTTAATGATATGCAAAATATGAGATCATGGTCTTACATCAGAGCACAGGTTGGAAATCAAATGTAAAAGGCTAAGTCTGAGGTCATCGCAACCTCTGAGGTGATCTGGTTTACTGAAGGGCAGATGCAACTCTGAGGTATTCTCCCTCCACAGAATTACATCCTTATCATCAAAGTAGATATGTTCGGTGATCTGTGTGTCACAACAGTGAACAAACAATGGCTCTCTCTCTCTCTCTGTTTGTCCTAGGAAATTCTACATGCCTTTCAGTTTGGAGCTCTGAATATTTAGCATCTTATATTATTCTGAATTCTTTCCATCCTGAGAATCCCACCCAAAGAATTCAGGGCAGACTTAACCATAAGGAGCAGTGGAGAGAAATAACAGAGGCAGAAAGGGGCCTTAACCACTGCAGAGGATTGAAACCTTCAAGCCTCAAGATGACAGCTGAGAAGGCTGTGCCACTCCCCTAAAGAAAATAGGTATTGCTGAGTTTTGTGAGTGAGCCAGAAATCAGTGTCCCTCTGAGACCCTCAACCAGATATATTCCAATGAGGGAGTGGTATCTAATCATTAGAGAAAAGGACTCAGAGCCAGACTTCTAATATTTTCATTATTGGCTATGCCACACAACCTCACTGTAGCCTTGGCAAACCTCTCCTCTCCACTTACTGAGTCCTCTCTTGGCACATCTGTGAAAAGCATGTGAGTTCTGGAGTACTGGGAGGGTAGATGACATCAAACTGTAGCCAGGAGGCAGAGCTCCAGTGTAGAAATGTCTAAGTATTAATGATTTCATATTGCAATGAAAAGCCCAGGTTCTAACCTATCAAGGGGTGAGTGTTTGAAACCCACAGAAGAGGCAAAGAGAAGCGAGAAAGTATAGACTGTGTCATAACATAGGATAGCACTGTGCAAAGCACAGCTCTAGGCAAGACACAAAGCCAGGTTAACATAAATGTGAAACCTACCCAAGGACACATAAACGCCAATATCTAAGATGAAGGATGTCTATCTGTCCTATTTCTGTCTTTCAAAGTTATCTAAGAATTTTAGAGTAGGAAATAGCTTAAGAGATTATGAAGTTCATTCTTTCTGCCAAATGCAAACCCCCCAACAACTTCCATCCAGGTAGTTATACACCTTTTGCTTGAACATTTCCAATGCCATGGAGCTGACCATCAAGAAAGCCCTGTCATCTGTGAGTACTTCAGCAATTAGAAATGGCTTTTTCTAAAGTCTTACATACTTCTGCCTCTTATCTTTATGCATAAAGAAATGCATTTATCAGCAACACTGAAAAAGTACACATTTTAGTTAATGTGCATTAAACTGTACAAGGCTTCCAGAAAAAAAAAGTGAAGGAAGAGAAAAAATTTCTCTGAAAGAATTCAATGCTCAACTGTCCCAGGGTTTCCTACAACATGAGACATTTCACTGTTAAATTAGGTATACCTGGCAAGCCAGGATGGTTGATCATCTTAATTAAGAAAAAAAAGATGGAATTAAGAGAAGATATAAAAGGATATTTATTTTCCCTTCAGACAACTTTTATTCCTGGGCAATAGATGTTTGGGGGGAAGCACTATCTCAAATCAAAATTTGGAGGAAATAACGAGGCTGTCTCTTAACATGACTGGGCCTTTCAGGATCACACCTCTTGAGATTATTTCATTTACTTGAGACAGGATTGTTTTAGTGTTACAGGAGGGAAAACACAGAAAAAATTTCTCCTGAGTTAGCCAGTGATAAATGCATGGGAATACAATGTCCAAACAACAGTGATTCACTCCTCACAGAAAACACATGTGACCCATACAAAGAGCAAAATAATCAGTTTGGAGAATTATACAAAAATAAACAGATAAAAGGGCTCTGATCAGTATTTTAAAATGGCATTCTCAAATCAGAAAATTCAGATAAGAAATTTAATCCTCAAAAGTATTAACTCTTCCTGTTACCAACAGACAACATTCATCTCAATACACCATGCTGTCAGGAATTCGATTTTATATATTTTTGGTGAAATTCATTCCATAAAGATTAAGGAGACCCCAGGATGGCCCCTAAGAATTACAAGGCAGCCAATAGAACCCAGCCTAGGGAGTTGGTCTATTCAGGACCAGATGGCAAGAATGGAACGATTCTGTCAGAATGATTTGATAAGTGAACAAAAAAGGAATATAGGAACAAGGGGAGTCCGTGTATGGGAACCTCCAGCTCTACAAGTGCAAAAGTCATAAAACCACATATATGAGCCATTTAGCAATTCATTAAACAGTTACAGACTCTAGCTTCTCAGAGTGAAAAATGTTCATTTTCCCTGAGGGTAGTAGGAATCTCATCTTCTACTTTCTTACTTCAAAAGTTACTCAGAAAAAAGGCAGAAGGAAAAAACAAAAGTGCATGTAGATTCCTACAGGAAGAGGCCCTGATGTTTTTCTCTCTATTGTGGGCACTTCAGTTGGTAGAAGGCAAACATTTATACTTCCTCTCAATCATCAGTATGCAACTTCTCCCTTATCTTTCTACAGGGTAGAAACAAGAAAGCCACTCATCATGGATTCTTTTTAAATTTCACATTTTATCTGCATTTACAAATTGGCTGTCTAGCAGCACCTGGCTTGCATGGATACCGCTTGGAATAATGATGAAGTTCAAAAGGTTAATCAAGTTATTAACATTTTTAAAAGAGGGAAATTTTCTTTCCCTGATGGCTTAACAGGTGACTCCTATAAATTACACAGTACATTATAGCTAGTATCCGCTAGCCCAGTTATAGTAAAGAGTCTGTCAACATTTCCATTATGAAGCCCTATTTTCAGAGTTTATAACTCAGCTGTAAAACTCTGCTCCAAGCTGGGTCTTGGCTTTCTAGTTGAATTCTCAATTCAATAGCAAACTCCTTTCTACCTTTCTCCTTTTTTACCTCTTCTTTCTTTCTTTTGCCTTGTCTTCTTTCCTTCTCCTTTTCCCCATTCTTCCTTCTCTAGTGAAAATTTTTTTTAATTTCCTTGGTTTTACTAAGTTAAAAAGGACTTACACACAGGGAAATCTTTCATCTGGTTTATATCCATTCATTTTTTCTAATGTTTAGGTATTGATATTTTTTCAGAAACTATTAGAAATCAAGGTGGTCCTAATCAGGCTTGTGTATTTCAAATAGTAATAAAGATCTATAAGCCATTAGACTAGAAGGGGAAAGTGTTTCAGATGAGATTTTATCAGACAAGTATTTCACTTTATTTCTTGAATTCCAGAGGTCTATATTTAATCCCATACCCTAAAGCTAAAAGCGATACCATGTATCCCATTATTTTCTAGCAATTTATTTTTTCACCCAGGAGAACATAGCATCAGCACAGTAACTTCCAGATGGGGTGTGTGTGTGTGCATGTGTGTGTGTGTGTGTGTGTGTGTGTATGTTTGTATGCATGTGCATGCATATGCATGTGTGTTTACAGGCCATCGGGGTAGAGAGAAAGACAACACACAAAATATGAAGTAACAAGGAAGGTGCTCAAGTGATGAGCAGAGCTCTGTGGTTCCAAGTCTGGTTGGTCACAGCCTGGGGAGTTTTATGGCCTATTCAAGGCTGTGATGCAGACTAAACAAACCTTCCTTTACTTTCACCATGACATTCTCCAAGACTAGGCCAGAGGGTGGGGAAGACAAAGGCCAACAGCCAGCTCTGCTCAAGCCAGAAACCTCAGCCTCACTCACTGCTGACCTTAGAGCTTCACCCCCAGAACCCCTCCAAACCCCATCTCAGAGAGTTTCCATGTAGGAACTTCTCTGCCAATGCAGGGTAAGAAAGTTCCAGGAACGGGATCAAAACACTGTCTCAGGGGCACCAAGCAAGAACAGAGCAGAGCACAGTGGTACTTGGACCATTTTTCCTGCAACACCCAGATGAAAAAGGAACAGCTGAACCTGCTGCAGAGAGATAGTGACCTCTCTCAGGACATAGCATTTGTTTAATGTCAACTCAGTAGCTTCTAACGTTAGGCATCACTTTCCACCTGTCAAAGAGCAGTCCCGGAGCTAGAAGGCAACCAATCTCTCTCTTTACCCAGGGAAAGACCTCCCGGCCTCCACCCACATCAAGACAAGAGGCTAAATAAAGCTCTTGGATTGATTGTGGGACAGTATTTTGGCTTGAGAAATGTTCCAGTGGAAGATGTTAAAATTTATCTCCAGGAACATCTGTACAAGGAGCCCCACTCAACCCATTCCCCTAGCCCATGGCCTTCTGCTTCTCTGACCTATTTGTTAACACTTGCTCATTAGCAAAGGTATTTGGCTTAGAGGGAAACTGTGCCCCTTTACAACTCATCTATGAGTCCTGTAGTCATGTCATAATATTTGAATTGGTGAGATACATCACCATCATTTCCATAGCAATAGAAACAGTGGCTGTCATAAATGCAAGACTTGCAGTTGAATGGAAGAAAAAGATGGAAAGAACTTAAGTGAACAGCTGCTCCTGCCGCCTGCCACAGACAGGTCTACAGCTAAGCAGACTGAGGACTGCTTTCCATCAACACGCCCTGCTCACACAAATAACATGGTCTCCTTGGTGTTCTCCAGCTAAATGCATGACTGTCTCAGGCCAGGGCAAACTAGCCAAGACTTTGAGACGGCAGGGACTGCGTCTTTTCCGTCCTTTTCCCTCTAGACTTTTACCCACTGTCTGAGAACAGTGGATACTTGTACGGGTGTGTTGAATGATGGGAATGATGGAAATGCCGTAAGCTGAGCCTATAATCAGCTTTATAGCCAAGATTTTTTATTGATGTGTCTCAGGAAAATATCTTCTGTTATAATAAAAAGCTTGTTATAATTTAAAATTTTCAGTTTTCCACGTGAAAAAGTAAACTGTGCAAAGACATTCATGAAATAATTTTCCATTCTTAGCCTACGACAAGTTAGTGATTTCACTCTTTTCATGTCCTCCTTGAAAGTCAACACGTTCTTCATCTTAATAATCATCTTTTTGTTAGAACATTAGTAATGTACTCTGTTGTGTTATAAATTCATCTTGCAACTCAAAGCACTGAATGAAGATTCTGAAAACTCCTATTTTGGAACTGTTCTCACTAGCTGAGGGACCCTCACATCAAGACAAGTAACAGCTCCAAGCTTCAACTTTCCTGTCTGTACAACTCCCGCCTCTATCACAAGGGATTTTGTGGAGAAAAATAATATATATGAAAACTTTTGAAGCTGTTCATTGTATAGAGTAGTAAATATAAGTGTGTTCAGAAGTATTCACATAAGGCTGTATCCAGCGCTCAACGTAAGACTGTTTCCCAGTGCAGAAAGGAGTTTCCAGTCACACAGAGCCTTGTGTTTAATAAATAAATAAATAAATAAATAAATAAATAAATAAATAAATTTTTAAAAGGCCCAGACCACAGTAAAAGGAGTAAAAACAGACTTCGTTCAGGAATTATTGCAATGGTGGGGGAAACGTTAGTGTAAAACTAAGCTCAATTCAAAACACCACAAAGTAGAGATATATTGCCAGAAAACAGGGTAAGGCTGGAGTAGGGTGTGGATGGAGAATTAAGACATCAAGAGGAGGAGATTCTTGCCAAGCTGACCTAACAATGTCCTTGCAGAAGGTAGGACATGTGATCAGATACCCAGGGCAGGAACCAGGAATTTAACAAGATCAAGAGCCAGTAGATATCAAGGTTGGGAAGAATCTTGCCAAAGCTATTTAGCAGGATTCTTGCTAAATTGGAGCTATGTGGGCCCAGCAATGGCAGCCAAGGTCATTCCCTTGGGAAGAGACCTCAGCAGGCGTTTTAACTATTGGAAGATGAATTTTAAAGGAACCCCCCCCTTCTCTGTGAACATGTGAATAGACAGGCCTAGTTAAACAGCTGAGTTGACATTTCACACTCTACTTTTTTGAAAAACAGAAATCACTTAAAATTTTTGTATATACCTAAAATAATACATTGTTTTCCTATGAGTTTTCTTTTGTACATACCTAAAATAATATAGTTTTCCTTCTTTTTTGCTATTTTAGAGTCAATTATTATTTTCCCCCTTTCAATAAGAATAACGACCGACCAGATAAAAGTGAAAATTTTATTTTTTTAATTTTGAAGTTTTTATTTCTTTCGTATTTTGTTTACCAGGGATTGAACCCAGAGCCTTCCTACTGAGCTACTTTATGAGCCTTTTATATTTTTACCTTGAAACAGGGTCTTGATAAGTCTCCAAGTTGTCCACACTGGGCTCAAATTTGCAATCCTCTTGCTTCAGCTTCCAAGAGGGCTAGAGTTACTTGTGTGCACCAACACATCTGCCTCCCTGGTAAGCTACAGTCTGAGCTTTCCTTTGGAGCGGAGTCTACGGATAATCCAGGAATACGTCCGGGAGCCTTCAAGTCATAAGCCTGGTAGGTGAAGATGCATTTGCATCTCCTTTGGGCCTGAACAACCACACCTGTCAGTGCTACAGATTTTGAACTTTCTGACCTGAGAGCCCCATGCAGCACCACCCTCTCCTTCCATCCACGCTCCACTTGGGTCAGAGGTGTCCATTACTCTTCTCCTCCTATGTATAGGGGTTGAACTATGAAAAGTTGGTTTTCTCTGTCTTCCTCTTCATTCTTGGGCCTACTCTACTCTGTCTCCTTCATGACATTTCCCTTCCGAAATGAACAAATCCTGGACTCGCTTCTGTTTTCATTTCACATGTGACTCTCATGGAGTTTTTTGATTTGTTTTGCTTTGTTTTTAGACTTGAGAGTCTGTATTTTGCTACATTTTCACAAAGTTTGATTGACTTAACATTGGTAATAGTCATGTGACTTTGCTGTGGTTGGAAGATTTGATGTACTTTGTTTTTAATCATGACAACAATTCCACTGAGCAGAGTAAATATTAGTATCTCCATGTTCCAAAGGAAAAGAATTAAAAATGAAGAATTTATGCATGAATTGATCAAGGTCACACTATATCTGGACAGATGTAAGGGCGTTGCATCCTGCTAGAGCTACTGTGTTCTTCCTACCAAACTAATTAGACTTTGTCCTGCACTCCTCTTTCTATGGGCTCATTTCCGTTCTTGCCATGTTTCTCTTCTCTCAACTTATTATTACTTGTCAATCAACCATTCAATTGCTCAACTCATACATTTTCCTTTTCCTTCATCTTTGTAGCATTATGTTTTGCCACAAGTATCACAAAAGCTAGAAAATCGACACAGTATTTGCTAAAAAGGGACAGACCTGCATAAGATGTTTTATCCTCATATCTTAGATATTGTTCTGACTATGTTTTCATTTGAGAACAACACTGCAATATTTTGGGGAGAAATTGTTCTTTTAAAAAACTCTAGTATAAATGCTCAAAGCTTATTTTTTATTTTTGCTTTAGAAAATTTATTTCAGCTTCATAATTATTATTGGTAATGTAATACTAAATGCTATTCTATGTTAGGATATACAAAAAATACTGTGCCACATAGATATATTGTCTATTTATAATACAACTATAGTTTGAGTCCCATCAGTGTAAAAAGTCAGCAATTCTCATAATTTAAAAGGATATATGATGCATCTGTGAATGCATATGGTCCATGAAGGAATATGACTTTGTCAAGAAAGATAACTTCCATTTTGCTGCACTCTGATAAGAATGAAATACACTGCCGGGTGTGGTGGCTCACGCTTGTCATCCCATCACTCAGGAGGCAGAGACAGGAGGATTGCTGAGTTCAAGGCTTGCCTGGGCACCATAGTGAGCTCAGGGCCAGCCTGAACTGCAAAGCGAGACCCTGTCTCAAAAAAAAAAAAAAAAAGAATGAAATACACTTACTGCTTTCAGTTTTTCTAAGGTACAGTATAGGAAATATCCTTCAGGTTAGATTGTAAATTTTACATTTTGAATTTGATTCCTCTTCATTCCCTGGGCTTCTTATACCTAATAATGTTTCATGCTTCTTGTTTTATGACTTTCTGTTACAACAATGGGAGAATCACATCCATGAGTAGACAGGGTCTTCCTATGTTCTTCTATGAGACACAGGCAGAAAATGTTCATGGTGTACACCACACACCATAACTCCATCTTGCAAAACCCAGACTAAGTGAAGCTAACTCAGCTCCTACTTAGGTAGCTCCCCCCAAATTGTGGACAACACTTCATGGCCATTTGACATAAGGAGAAAAATAGAGGGAAATACAGAAATTAGTTGCAAAGAATTGCAGTTAAAAGGTCTTTGCAATTTTTACAACACTAACCATATAATAAACGCACTTGTAGGACGCTGCTCAGAGCTTTGAAATGGATCTGTCCAAGCAAGAGGGGCTTTGAAATGTAAGTTTTATTTATTTCCTTCTGGCTAAATCTGTCTCTGATAATTAGTCATGTAACCACCTCTCTAAATGATTTTCAAGGCACTGCAGAATGAGAGACAGGTCAAACAAAAAAACAAAAGGAGGGCTATCTAGGTAACTGAACGTGTTGACAAAACTGAATCTTGTAGAAGTCATTAAATCCAAGAGATTTAGAGTTCTGGCTCTAGACCTTGTTTGCTTGTTTTTTGTTTGTTTGTTTGCTTGCTTGCTTGGATTTTTTTTAAACTCCAGATAGACATCTACATATAGTAATAGCGCTATAAGAACTATGTAAGTGAATTAATTAATGAACACATGAACAAATGAATGCTCATGAAAGTCAGAATTTGTTTACAGTTCCTGAAGAAATCTAAATAGGAAGCCCATGCATTAGCCAAGTCTGTAGTCGTTGTGTGAAATGTGGATTAACAAGGTGTCCTACCTGACTGTGTGTTTCTTAGCAGTACTAAACATTTCACGATCTGACTTCCAGGAGTCAGATTATAATCCTAGTCACAGATGTGTGAATACTGTATCTTGTCTCTGGTATGAGAATCTGAAGATGTAAATGAGTTCTAGAATATATGACAGATATTGTGAAATAGAAAATATTCAAAGGGAAAGGGTAGGGGTAAGTAATGAGGGGAAAGAAAAAATATGATGTTTAAAAAGGAGACAAAGCAGGAAGTCAGGAGTTTGTAAGACGGGTAGGGGGATAGGAAAAAATGGGAAGTCAGATCATCCACTGATACAAATTATCAATATTGAGTGTGATCGTGATATGTATATAAAATGTACCAATAAAAAGTTCAATTAAAAAATAGATAATATACAGATAATAATCTTAGACCCTAAAAAGAAAGCCAATAAAAACACACCACCATTTCCTATAAGTATTTTCAGTAAGGCCTATCTTTTTTATGTACTTTTTAAAATGTAATATCTTAATGTCATCTTTTTTAATGTCTACAGTACATAAGGGCTACCTTTCAAAGCTTTCTAAATTAGAAGGAATATATTCCTTTTGCATTTTAGATATTGGACAAAAAGCTTTGATTTTAAAACTTAAAAAAGAGCACTGTATATATAGCCTTGATAAGTATGACAGCGTATGAGGTAAGTGGGAGAGGGGCCAAATTCCTGACCCCTGAAATTGCAGGGTTTGGCCCCACACCTGTCAAAGAAGTTGTAATTCAAATGATGGTGTTTTCAAATAGAGATTGTTGTCTGACAGTGAACAACAGTTTCTATCCAAACAAAAATGTTTTTAAACATTTCTGGATGTGAATCCAATATGGAAACGGGTTTGAAATAAACATTAAACATTTTTCCATCTGTTGCTCTGCTGAGTCATTGAAGAATAACCTCCCCAAATGTTCATATTTTCAGATTAATTGGTCCATGGCTGCCAGACATGAAGAAGAAAGAAAATCTAAAACTCAGTGATTCCACTAAGTTGTAAAAGATACACTACAGACACCCTGTTATGTGAAGATGAAGTCTGGGATTAACACTGGAGTCAAACCAGGGGAAGCATTCCGGGGTTGTCAGAACATTTTATCCAACAATTAATCATAATCAGCACATTCCAATAACTTTGATTAATTTATGCTTAATTTTTCTAATCGCCAAACATATTTACTTGACAATCTTTAGAGGACATTGTTTTCCACTGAGCTTTAGAAACTTGAGGGAAGAATTTGGAGCAAGAGAATAAAAAGATAAAGGGAGTGGAATCAGAGACAACTAGAATACATGATGGATGAGTGAGATTTCCAATATAACAGCAAGAAAGGATAGGAGACTTTGAAGTACTCAGACGGCTCTAGTACTATTTCTCACATTTCAGTCATACCTCTCCTCCGAGCAGTGTAATAGAAGCCAAAGGAGTTGGCCCCAGTCTTCTGCAGACAGAGGAGAACAACACGAAGTGGGCAGCCCTCTCCTCACCCCCACCTCTGGTTACTTTCGCAGTCACACTCTGGCAGTGACCCCCAATCCCAATTGCAGGATCACCTTCAGATGATGTCTTTCATGGCCTTCCTGGGTCAACTGCGCACTAGCCTCAGGGTGTCTGGGGTGAGGTGAATGGCAAGTAGAGAGAGAGAGACAAGGCAGGAATGTCTCTGAAGAGGGCCAAGAAGATTTCTTTAGCTGATAAGAATCTCAGCAATCATAACTAAAATCCCAATAGAATGCTTTAAAAATCAACAAGCTAATATTTAAGTATTATATTAAAAAGCAAAGGACCTAGTACAGCCAAACAAATTGGAAAAAGAGCAAAGTTGGAAGACTCATGCACCTAATTTTAAAACTTGCTATAAAGCTACCATAGCCTAGACATTGTTGTATTGGTAGAGAGCTGGACACTGAGATCAATAGAATAAAATGGAATTAGACATAGAACTGAGGCAGGAGGAGGACCTACTGCTCCAAATCCTTCATAGCCGGGTCAGCTGCATCACACGGCCCTCCACAGCCAGGAGGCCTCAGCTTTGGCTGCAGCAGACTTCAGTCACAGGCATACCCCGGATAACTCCGTCCACCTGCAGCCCTTCCAGATGACTGTGTGCCTCTGCAGCCCACGAGGGTCCTCTCCCTTGCCGTGATTAGAGAGAAACGCTTGTACTATGGATGGATGAGCCTGCCTTCTTTCCTTCACAAGCAATCTTGCCCTCCGTGCAATCCTCAGCCCGTGCACTGTGCCTGCTTATGTTGCAGCAGACTTAACACAGCTGATTCCAGGTGACATGTTCTTGCCCATTCCTGATTTTGACATTGAATAAAGAGTGCCAAACAGGGAACACCAAAGACCACTGGTGCCAAAAGGTGCCCACAGCTGAGGCTGATGATACTGCAGATAACTGGTAGTGGCAGAAAACATCTGAGAGCAATAATGAATAGCTGGCCAGAATTGCCACCATCTGCAGTGGCCAGAATTGTTCCCAAGGTTTTCTAATATCTACTTGCTCCAAGAAGCAAAGAGAATCATTAACACACACACAAAAAGAGCTGATATGGTTAAAAAAAAAAAAAAGGAAACAAAGCTTGTGTCCATAGGGGTGTGGGGTTACAGGGTGGGTAAGGGAAGGGGAAGAGTGAGAATTAAATTATGTTATATACTGGTACAAATTCTCAATGTGGAGTGTAATTGTGATGTGTATATATAATATACCAATAAATTAAATTAAATTTATAAAGAGCTGATAGACACTAGCATTAAATTCTGTTTATTACTACTAAAAGAACTATGCCTTGCTAATTCATAATTTCTATACAAATTAAGCAAAAGTCTTCAGCTGACTGTGAACTCAATGGAGACCAAAGGAAAAGAGCAGCCAATGACAGTTCCCAGATGCTCAAAAACCCGCCCACATTTTAGTTCCATTCTGTGTCCAGCTAAGAAGTCAGGCTACTTGTGACAGAACTACATGTGTATGACCAATCAGGTTTCTCCAAAGTGTCAAAGCATTTCAGTGGATAAATACTACAGTCTAGTCAAAAATAGTACTATGCAAAAATAGTACTGTGCAAAAATATATTCTCCAACTTATACCTTGCTCATTATATAAAAGTTGGCTTGAAAGGAATTTTAAACCTAAGTATACAACACAAAACTATAAAATCTATACAACATAACATAGGAAAATATTTATGACCTTGACCTTATCAAAGATTTCTGACATAGGGCACAAGTAACATGAACCATAAAAGAAAAAGACTAATAATCAGCCTCCATCAAAATTAAAACACCTTCTCTGGAATATAAGGTTAAAGAAGCGAAAAAAGAAAGAAAAAACTTGGAAAAGGTGTTTGCAACATATGTATTTGATGCAGGACTGATGTTGAGAATATATAGGGCCTCTCAGAATTCAATAATAACTCATTTTTTAAAACACAAAGAAAAAAACAAAAAGATTTGAGTAACACACTTTACAAAAAGAGATACATGGAGCAAATAAATGCATGAAAAAGAGGCTTTATATCATTAGTCCACAGAAAAATGTATATTTATAAGACACCACTGCATGCCTATTAGAATGACCTAAAACAGATTATAGCCAAATAATTCTGGTGAGAATGTGGGGTCAAGAAAATGTTATCATGAGTAGAAATAGCCAGTGCAAAGGTTGTCCTGTAAAGGGTCCTATTTATAAGACATTCTAAAAATTGTATTAGAGACCCTCAAGGGCTAGAGTAGGGATTATCTCTAAGTAAACATGAAACTTTAACAATTATGAAAATACTCTGTATCTTGACTGCATTGGCAATATCATGACTATAAGTTTTTTAATATTCAAAGAACTCAACACCTAAAAGGAGAGAAAGTTTCTATATGTAAATGATATGTTAACTCCCAAAGAGCATTGAAATAAATCCCAAGTTAATTGCATACAAATTATCTTGAGAAATGTGATTTTTAAAAATATTTATTCACAATGAATTAGGGTGAAAATCAGGATATTACTTGAGTTACTGGAATGTATTCTTGTGATGTACTTTTAAATAATTAAAACATATTTTCTTGTATGTTTACCATAAATACGTGTTGTTCAGAAGTGAAGCTTTATTTGGTATTCCTGCCGTGAATTGTTTTTCTATAGCAATTGCCTGTGATGTGACATTACATTCATTTTTCAAACATTTAAGAATGATGTCCTGATACTAATCTTGAGGTCTGTATAGGACTCGGTTCTTCTCAGCACTGGACCAGTAAGATGTGCCTCAGTATTCTTTGATGAATGTTCATGAGGTATGATCAGATGAGATCAAATATTAGAGAAATAAATTCAAGCTTAGTTTTAGCTGGTCCACGATAGTAGAGACAGTAAATGGTAGATGATAATATCACACAGCAGGACAACATGACCAAGACTGTAACTGCTACACTGAAAATGAATGAAACTGAAAAAGAAGAAGAATGAAACTAACTGAAGACACTTTAAGTGGCCCAGATATTACCAAAGCAAACTACTAAAAAATGTAATATAAAAATCTAACAACTTGGGCCAGGGATTTAGCTCAAGTGGTACCAAGCCTACCTTGGAAGCAGAAGGGCCTGAGTTCAATCCCTGGTGCCACCAAAAAAAAAAAAAATCTAACAACCTTATTTTAATAGTGAGTGAAAGCAAGTTATGTAGATGGACTTTTCAATCCTAATGTCAGATGATACCTCAGACTTGGAGTCAGGGGCCTAAGGTTCTACTTCCACCTGTTCCCAAACTCTGCATTTTCTCTACTTTTCTCTCCATGTTTGAACTAAACAACCCACCGATGTTAGTAGACTGTTGCTATGAACTTGAACTCAGCAATATTTTGCGAGTTTCCAGAAGATAGGCAAACTAAACAGGGCTGGTTTCACAGACATGAGGCTATGCAGTTTCACATCCATGCTTAGAAGGGCCTGTACTTTGTTTAATGCTCCACTATCATCATTCTGAAATCCCTTACTAATTTTTTGTTTCCTTGCTTGTTTGCTTGTTTGAGACAAGTTGTCATTATGTACTTCAGGCTAGCCTTGAACTTCCTATGTAGCCCAGGCTGGACTTGAACTCTTGGCTATTCTCTTTCCCTGGCTTCTGGAGTGCTGGGATGGCAGGTGTGGGCCATGACACCCAGAAAAATCCCTAATAATCTTTAACAAGGGCACCACAATTTTTTTTTTTTTTGCCCACAAATTATGTGACTGCCACATATAGCTCCTCCAATATCATATCTGATGTGAGGATTTCAAGTTACTCCTTGTATATAGTTAGGGACATGTTTGACTAAAATTAGCTAAATTTATCTTGAGACACTTTGGTTAAAAGATTACAGGGGCCAGAGATTTAGCTCAGTGGTTCCGGTGCTTGCCTTGCAAGCTCAAGGTCCTGAGTTCGATCCCAGTAACCACATACAGTGCTGGGTGTGGTGACTCACACCCACCAGCAATCAATACCACATACCACAGTGTGGGGCATGGTGTAATCCCAGCACTTGGGAGGCAGAGACAGGAGGATTGCTGAGTTTGAGGTTTGCCTGGGCTATACAGTAAGCTCAGGGCCAGCCTGAACCCCAAAGCAAGACCCTGTCTCAAAAAAAAAAAAAAAAAAGATTACAGGGTCTGTGTGATGTGGTGCAAGCCTATAATCCCAGAACTCAGAAGGCTGAAGCAGGAGGATCACCATGAGTTGGGCTACATAGTGAGATCAAGGCTAGCCTAAAATGCATAGCAGGAACCTGTTCCAAAAAAAATGTCACAGGGACAAGTACGGCTGATGTGATTTCTAGCAATTTCTGTCCAAGAGAATTCATTCCTATTCCAGGTAAGAGAGATTATAGAAAAAGCTGAATAAATTTTTATTTTTGTATTATCAAACATGTTTGTAATAGAATCACATATTTAGATTTGATATTGTCTGAGTTTCCATTTTAACCTCTGGTCAGTTCTTGCTCCTAAAGCCTTCATATATTCATTTAGTTAATTAGTTAATCAGTATGTATATAATGAATGCTTACTATGATCCAGCCATTGTGTTATTATAGATATAAAGTAGAATAATGAAATTAAATAATAGGAAAGAAAATACAATTTTCTACTCTCTTGAAATAAAGTTACCAAAATGGTCAATCTTGCTATTCCTCTTTTTAGCTTTTATAATCTTGTTATATTTCCTCCCACATTTATTTTTAATCTATGAACATAGAAAAATAACATGCTATATACCAGCTTTCTTGAAAACAATATAAGTGAATATGCCTTTTTAAATATCAAGTTTTATTATGTAATATTAAGAGAAAGTTGGACTTTAAAAAAAATGGGCAGGCCTGTGTGAAAGATATGCAGTAAGGTTAGCATTTCTCCTGACCTAAAGCATGTCACCTTTCCTCCCTCCTGTTCTACAGCACTTGCTCTCATAATCTGTCTCAGAGTTGGCTTCCAGCCCACTCAGTCCCTGAAGCCAGCAGGGGCCAGGGCACCAGTGCCTGTTATAAGTGGGCTAAAAGCATTTGGCTTACATCTCAAATGCTGAGTCTTTCTGCAAGATGGCAAATACATAACCCAATTGCTCTGGAGCGGAGCTGATTTTAAAAGCTTTAAGAGCAACTGAACTTTCTCTTAATCATGTTCCAAACAAAAACCAGTTGATCCCCTGCAGTCTTTTCTTCATCTTCAACAGAGTAACTGGGGCTCCTTGATTCTGGAAAAGCATCACTCTCATACATTCATCATAACACAAAGCAGCAGATGCCTAATACCTATTTCCATACAAGCTCCCAGGCTATGGAAATGACAACTGGTTGGAATTAAACTGAACCTGAAAACATCCAGGGGTTCATTTTTATCTGAGACTGCAAAATCAACAAGTGCCATTTTTCTGGGCTTGGCAAAGGGGAACAATGTAAGGGTATCAAATGGCACTCATGTAATTGGACATGAATGAAGAGCTGTGTTGGTCATATCCCCTGACAGCTCAGCAGGAGTCAACTTAGTCCCAGCAAAGCATATGGAGGTTTCTATTCCTCCCTACAGTGAGAATGTGTTATTTTACACGCTCAGACTAACACCTCCTCTCTTGACTTTTTTAAGGGAACATCTCTTTTTGTAGGAGCCACCAATTTAGTATTTCAGGATTCCACCCCAGCGATGGACACATGACCAATAGAAACCAATCAGAATCTTCCTCCAGGCTTTCTCAGGAGATGTTTCCTCTCTGGTTACTAGACTGTGACAGCCTAAGAGCTAAGTTCTTGGATTGTCACGGAGCCCATCAGCTGGGGAAGATGAGGATAGAAAGCAGAGAGAAGCAGAGACAGGAGACAGTATTGGAACCCCAATGTGCCAGTTTCTCAACCTGATTACTCAGAGGGCAACTCCTCTGCACCACTCCTCATCTTAAGGCATGAGATAAAGCAAGTCTCTATTGTGCTGTCCTTTGTCCTTTCCAGCTGGATTTCTGACCCTTCGGAGAAAGGTCTTGGCCTATTCACCCCCTACCCTGAAGGCTGCGTGGAAAGCAGGCAAGTTCAGGTAAAAGTCAAGGGACTGAGGGAACCAGATCTCTAAACTCAAGGAGGCCCACCTCCAGCCAGTTAATTTCCCTAAGTTCTGTCAGATTTATGGTACCAGATTTATGGGAGCAGCTGATTAGAACCTAATGTTCTTTTCTGTGCAGAGTGGCCGTGTCAGTCATGGTCTATGTGTTGCCAGTTGGGCAGGCAAAGACGAGAGGTGAAGAGAGAGAAAGCAGGCATAGCTAAGGGCCTGCCAAAATCCAGGACTCTACTTCCCATACAGCTAACAAAATGGAAGTGTACTTATGTGCACACACTTTTATTTACACCCCTAGTTTTTTTCCCCCTACCCTCTAAATCAGTAACATCTATCCAAAGGTAGAAACCATGTTAAGTCAATGTCACCCTGCATGTCAGCCTACAAAAGTTCATAGGCATGTTAACTCAATGAACCAACATGAATAAGAAGGAAATGGAAGACTGTAAAATCATGGAAACAAATTGAAGACTAACTAAAATTTAAAAAGAAAAAAAAAAAAAGAATGGGAGGCTCCTAGTAAATCCCAGTAAATACAGAAGTAAAAGGCAGAGAACAAAACAATTAAACAAAAAATGCCCAGAAAAAGGAAAAGATTTTGGTCTCCTTTGTGTATACAACCAAACACATGGAAAAGAAAATTATACAAAGATTACTAAAGGGAACTTTTCTTACAAATGAAGAAAAACCTGAATCCCTTAGTCAGAAAATACAAACTATGTTGTGGACATACGGGTTTGTCTGTCTTATTTCCCTTGATCTTCTAATAATAACAGATTTTCATTTAGATGTCCACCTTTCCTCTACACGATGTCTATGCCTTCAAGATTCTTTTGCCTATGCCTAATGCCAAGTGTAAACTTTTGTTGCTTTAAGTCAATGAGAAGTTAGCTATCAGATTAATTATGCCTCAGAAGAGAATCTGTCTTTTGTGTCCGTAGCTACTGTGTTTACTATGGATGTTTTACAGTTTTGCAATGTCTTGGGGTATTTATTTATTATAATACACTAGGACTCAGTATGAGCAGCTGTTTGCTAGAGTCAGCTCAGACTGATTCACAAGAGACCATCTTGCACACAAGTCTCAATTTCACTTTCAGCTGAAATGACACCAGAAACCTGAAATCATCTGTAATGATGATATTTCCTCCACAAAAATTAGCCAACACTGCAAATTAGGGCAATTTTTTCTTGGAGAACTATTTGTTAAATGTATACCAGCATACCACTAAGTACATACTTCTCTAAGCTAAGTTTTTTAAATCAATTTTGGAAAATTCTAAGCTATTATATCTTCAAGAATTGTTCCTTCTCTTTTCTCTCTACTTATTCTGTCCTCCATGTTTCCTAAACTGTTTTCTTAGTTTTTTATCCTTTTTCTCTCTAT
>PVIC010013975.1:0-37272 GCA_004025085.1 Thryonomys swinderianus
AGCAATCCTCCTGTCTCTACCTCCCAAGTGCTGGGATTACAGGCGTGAGCCACCACGTCCAGCATTTAAGCCACCTTATCTTTGACAAAGGAGCCAAACATCCCCAATGGAAGAAAGACAGCCTCTTTAACAAATGGTGCTGGAAAAACTGGGCTTTAACTTGCCAAAAGCTAAAGCTAAACCTATCTCTTTCACCATGCACAAAACTAAACTCACAGTGGATACGAGACTTAAACATTAAAACAGAAACAATAAGCCTGCTGGAAAACAGGCTAGGTCAAACTCTTGGAGACATTGGCTTAGGCAGAGACTTTATGAATAAAACCTCTATAGCACAAGAACTAGCAGAAAGAATCAACAAATGGGATCTCATTCTACTGAAAAGCTTCTGCACAGCCAAAGAAGTCGCTGGCACTGCTGAAAGACAACCAACAACATAGGAAAAAATATTTACTAGCTGTTTATCAGACAAAGGGCCATTATCTACAATATATAAAGAACTCAAACAGATTAGCCTCCCCAAGTTTAAAGACCCAATTCAAAACTGGGCATCTGAAATGAACAGACACTTCTCAGAGGCAGAAGTCAAAGCAGCCAAGAAGCATATGAAGAAATGTTCCACATCACTGGTCATGCAAGAGATGCAAATGAAAACAACACTGAGATTTCATCTCACTCCACAAAGAATGGCTGCGATCACAAAGGCAACCAACAATAAATGCTGGCGTGGCTGTGGGGAGAAAAGGAACCCTTTTCCACCTTTGGCAAGATTGCAGACTTGTGCAACCATTGTGGAGATCCGTGTGGAGATTTCTCAGAAAACTAGGACTAGGGGTCCCATTTGACCCGGCTATCCCCCTGCTAGGGTTATACCCAAAAGAATTTTTAAAACCACACTGGAAAGACAGATGTACACCCTTGTTCATAGCAGCTCAGTTCGTGATAGCTCAATCTTGGAAACAACCCTAATGCCCATCAACTGGAGAGTGAATAAAGAAGATGTGTTTTTTTTATAAAATGGAGTGTTACTCTGCCATAAAGAATGACAAGATCAATCCATTTAGGTGCACATGGAGACACCTGGAGGATGTACTAATAAGTGAAATCAATAGATCACAGATAGGCAAATACTGGATCTTCTCTTTGACATGAACACCTGTAAATGCAAATGATCTCTAGAAAGTATGACAGCTTTTATAGAGTGGGAAATTTCCATAGGAAATTTGGTGTGGGAATGTAATGAGGGGAAGGAATAAATATGATACAGAAAGAAAATAAAAGAGTATGTATAAAGGGGGTGGGGAGGTGTGGGTGGGTATGGATTTGGGTAAAAATGAGAATTAACTTGTGTCATATACTGGTACAAATTCCCCAATGTTATACGTGATTATGAGATGTATATAAATTGTACCAATAAAGAATTCAATCTAAATTTAAAAATTTTTTAAAAATTACATATATAGCCAGGCGTGGTGGCTCATACCTATAATCCCAGCACTCAGGAGGCAGAGACAGGAGGATTGCTGAGTTCAAGGCTTGCCTGGACTACATAGTGAGCTCAGAGCCAGCCCGAACTACAAATATATATATATATACGTTGTTTGTTTCCCCCTTTACAACAGCAATAAAACATGAACCACAAAAGGAGCCTATGCTCACTGTTTTAGAAAAATAAAGGCATAATGTTAGTTTGACATGATTTCTTTCAGAGGGAGAAAGAATAAAGAAGAAAACATTTCAAGGAAACTCTCAATCTAATTGGAAAATTTAGAGGCAAAGTCTTGGGCACAGAAAGAGAGAACTTCAGGAATTTGGGCAAGTTACTAGTCTCAAAGCCTGAAAAATTCCTCAGGCTCAGGGAGAGGACTGTAAAACCACTTATTCACAGAAGGACTGACAGAAAACAAAAGCTGTATCTTCTCAGTACAGAATCTAAGCACAGAATCAGGTTACTTGAGGGTCATGGGACTTTCCTCCAAAATACCATTGTAACCACTGTCAATAGGGATTCCTCAGACCACCAGCATCAAAGTCATTAGAATTACAGTCAAAAGAAGTCTTAGTCATAGCCTCTTTAACAAATGGTGCTAGAAAAACTGGGCTTTAATCTGCCAAAGACTAAAGCTAGACCTATCTCTTTCACCATGTACTAAACTAAAATCAAAGTGGATTAGAGACCTAAATATAAAAACAGAAACACTAAACCTGCTGCAAAATAGGTTAGATAAAACTCTTGGAGACATTGGCTTAGGGAAAGGCTTTATGAACAAAACCTCTATAGCATGAGATCTAGCAGAATAAATTAACAAATGGGATCTCATCCTATTAAATAGCTTGTGCACACCAAAGGAGAACAACAGCAGAGTGAAAAGACAACCAACAAATTGGGAAGCAATCTTTACCAGCTGTCTCTCAGACCAAGGCCTACTATCTAGAATATATAAAGAGCTTAAAAAGTCAGTCTCCCCTAATTTAAAGACCCAGTTCAAAAATGGGCAGCTGAAATGAACAAACACTTTTCAGAGGAAGTAGTAAAAACTGCCAAGAAGCATATGGAGAAATGCTCAACATCACTGGTCATTTGAGAGATGCAGATGAAAACAACACTAAGATTTCATCTCACTCCACAAAGAATGGCTGCTATCTCAAAATTAGCCAGCAACAAATGCTGGCAAGGCTGCAGAGAAAAAGGAACTCTTCTCCACTGTTAGTGAGGATGTAGACTGGTACAACCTCTATGGAAGTCAGTGTGGAGGTTCCTAAAAAAACTAGGATTAGAGGTCCCATTTGACCCTGTTTTGCCCTGCTAGGAATGTACACAAAAGAATTAAGAATCATATCATAGTGACATATGTGCACCCATGTTCATAGCAGCTCAGTTTGTGATAGCTCAATCTTGGAAACAACCCAAATGCCCATCAACTGTAGACTGGATAAAGAAGATTTTTCTATAACAGTGGTTTTTCTATAAAATGGGGTATTACTCTGTCTTAAAGAATGATAAGTTTGAGTTATTTATACTCAAATGGACATACCTTAAGGACATACTCATAAGTGAAATAAATAGGTCACAAACGTGTAAATATCGTATCTGTTCTCTGGTATGAGAAACTGAAGATGTTAATGAGCTCTAGAATTGGATATTGTGATGAATAATGTGAAATAGAAGACATTTAAAGGGAAAAGTGGTGGAGGAGTAATGAGGGGTAAAGAAAAAATGTGATGTAAATTTTAAAAAAAAAAGGGAAACAAAGCTTATGTATTTAGAGGGTAGGGGGATTGTGGGATGGGTAGGGGATGGGAAAAATAAGAATTAAATTGTAGCCAGACATGGTGGCTCACGCCTGTAATCCCAGCACTTGGGAGGCAGAGGCAGGAGGATTGCTGAGTTCGAGGCTTGCCTGGGCTACATAGTGAGCTCAGGGCCAGCCTGAACTACAAAGCAAGACCCTGTCTCAAAAAAAAAAAAAAAACCAAAGAATTAAACTGTATCATATACTGGTACAAATTCCCAGTAGTGAGTGTGATCATAATGTGTATATACAATGTAACAATAAAGACAAAAAAAAATTTTTTAAAGTCAGAGTCATTCATAATAGTTAGAAACTGGAAAAAAAAGGACAACACGTGAATAGACAAATAAAATGATGTATATCCATAGTATGGCGTATTATTCAGCAAAAAAAAAACAGATGAGCTACTGATACATATGACATATGTGAATCTCAAGCATTATGTTGAACCTGAAACATCAGACACAAATGTACACACTGTTTTTCTATTTATGTGAAACTTCAGAAAAGACAGCATTAATGTACAGTGACAGAAAGCATATGAGAAGCTGTCTGAAGCACTGGGAAGGAATGGGAGAGTGAATGTGAGTGGGTCTTCCAGCTTGATTGCAGTGAGGGCAATATGGATTTATAAGCTTGTCAAAACTCATCAAATACACATTTAAAATGGGTACTTTTTTATTACACACAAACTATACCTCAATGAAGCTGATGTAAACTTAAGTTTTACAAAATATATACCTAGCAATGAGCAGCTCCAGCACTCAGATCCTAATTTCTCACAACATTCTCCAAGATGAGGCACAGAGGTCCTTAGGAAAATGATCAACACTTAAACAGGGTCAGGAAGTACAAAAAATCGTTCTTGAGCTTCTCGTAGTCCCACAAAAACAGTGCTAAAAAAAAAAAAAAAGAACCCACAATGCTGAAACCATGTCAGAGATCCTGAGTCAACTGAATGTGCTCCCAACAGCTACAGGTGGAACAATGAGAGCAAGAAAATAAAGTAATGCTGAATACAAATAAAGTAAGTATTATTAGATATTTGTATTTATATAATACAAATAGCCACAGGTCATTACTGACGGAAATGAACAAATGGGTGAGATAGACAAACTTTTCATCTAGAAGACCTCTACATAATTTATGTAGAAACCTCATCCTCCAAGATGTAGAGTCTAACTCCCAACTCAGTGCTGGCTGTGTATAATTAATTCCTTTCAACAAGTGCAGAACAGAAGGGCAAAAGAACACAATAGAGAAGAAATGAGCAAATGCCACCTAACCCTGAAGATCATGGTCAACATCAAGAGTGACATGTGATGTTGGCAGTATGTACCCTTGCTAGCATGTAACAAGAGTGCACTTTACCTGTGTGGTCTTCCTCCACAAATCCCACAACCCCGGCTAGGAATGAGAAAACACCAGACATGTCTCATTTCTGAGACATCCTTCATAATTCCTTACTAGTACCTTCAAAACTGTTGAGGTCATCAAAATCAGGCAAGTCTAACAGTCAGAGCCAAGGAGACATCAGTACTTACAACACAGGATTCTAGATGGGACCCTGGGACCGAAAAGACATTAGGTTAAAAAAAAAAAAAAGATAAAAATGTTTGAAAATTAGTTAATGTGTTGATACTGGCTCATTAACTGTGAAAAATGTACCAGAACAATGTGATAATAGATGTTAATGACAGGGGAAACTACATAAGGGTTTATGGAAACTGTACTATCTACACAAGTTTTCTGCAAAGCCAAAGCTGACCTAAAATGTAAAATTTTCCTTTTAAATAACATGCTGACTCAATCAGAAAGTGACCCACAATGTCCTGTCATTTGTATTCACTAAACTCCCAGGTGCATACAAGAAGCTCTCCTGCAGTGGCTCTCAAGCCTAGCTGCTCACTCAATCCCTTGGGGAAGTGGACACAGCCTCCAACACTAGTTCAGTCAGTATGAAAGAAGATCACACAGAAGGCTCTTTGAAAGGTCTCACAATGACTCTATTGGGCAGAGTTAAGGTACTGTGCTTGAAGACATGTGAGATTCTTCCCTTCATTCTTTTTTTACTTTTGCATACATTTCCCCCCTCTTTTCTTTAAGCCTATCATATGCCTGCTTGGAGGGTTATAAACTACCATGAGCCTGAAGACTGCAGAAAGCTCTCTTGAGTGGGCATATACAAGCCGTTGGCCATCAGTGCCCAGCCAATCCCTTATTCCACCTGTGCCCACCCAGCCTGTCCATTTCTTTGCATCCTCCACAACACCACAGTCCATGTGCACATTTCCATTCCAGGTTGCACTCTCCCCATCTCCTCTTCTGCTTCAGCCACTTCCTTATTCTTCACATCCTAGATCAAATGTCATCTCCCCTTTTTTGCCTTTCCAGACAGCCCCCCAGAGCACAGCCATTTTCCTTTACTGCCTTCCTGCCACATTTTTCTGACACGTGTCCTATCACCTAGATAATACCCCAGATCTCCCTACTGTAAAAGGTAAGTACCCAGGGATAAGGCTGGACCACTGTCACTCTCTTCTCCTCACCACTCGTCACAGTGGTGAGCACAGAACAACTCCTCAATATTCATTTGAGTGAGTGCTTCAGTAAATGCATTAATGAACACTCATTCTGGAGGACTCATCCTCATGTTAAAAGAAATAAAACCCAACAGCTAAGAGATCTCACTGCATCAGACACCCCATCTATTTTGTTCATTTGCTCTGCAAGTGACACTCAGAATATCTTACTGTGCCTATTAAGAACTGCATATGCCAACTTAGTGAGCACACTCTGGTGTACACAGCCTGCCAGAGCGTTAGTGATGCTGCTGGACCACTGAAGCATGCAGAACCCCATTCTCATGGACCAGCCCCGAAGCAGCAAGTGTCACAAGGCAGATTGGGGACAAGAGGGCAGAAAACCAGAGAACCTCCACAGAGCTCTCTCCCATGACCACCCCATAAAACATGCAGGGAAAACATTTGAAATTTCTTTTTATACTAGAGGAAACTGAAGTTCAAAAGAGTTGTGGTGGGAGCTACCATCAAGAAGAAATTGACTCCCTTCATTTACACTTGTAAAACTTTGTGCAGTGCATAAACTTGGTTCCACTGGATCTATGTGTCATCTCAAGAGATGGGCAACAAAAGAGCAGCCCAAGAAGCACCCACCTGTGCCTCAGGCACAGAATCAAGGCAGTATAAAGAAAAGGATCTAAACCTACAAGCCATTTGAACAAAAAATAACTCAGAGATCATGATT
Source organism: Thryonomys swinderianus (assembly GCA_004025085.1). Taxonomy (NCBI): domain Eukaryota; kingdom Metazoa; phylum Chordata; class Mammalia; order Rodentia; family Thryonomyidae; genus Thryonomys; species Thryonomys swinderianus. Next base: position 6,561 of record PVIC010013975.1, read on the forward strand.
TTGCATAAAAGCTAGAATGTGCCTGAAATATGCAGGGACTACCAGGAAATCAATGGGGTTCTGCATAAAGACCCCTGAGCTGGATGATACTAAAGTCCAACCAAATCATGTCATTCCTTAATTTAGAAGTTCATTCTTCTCTTTTCTTTTAACAAAAGTGCTTGGCACAGGCTATGACATAGTAATTACTTACTAAATGAAAGCTATTAATTATAATGGTGTGATGGCAAATGTGGAATTAGTCTCCTTCAATTGCAGAGGATAAAAACTCAACTCAAATTGGCTTTAAAAAAGCAAGGATTATTAAGAATATTGAGTTTCAGGCACAACTAGATCCATGTGTTCAGATGAATTCATCTAAAGTGGATCTTCACTTCCTGAATCTTGGTTCTGTTCTCAGCTTAGTTCTTTCCCTGTTGAGGAAGATGGCCGCCTACTATTCCAAATTCACATTATATTCTTTCAGTAATCCTAGCAGATATGTGAGTTTATTTGCAATAGTTTCAGCAATAGTTCAGAGTGATTTTATTTGGGTCACCTCAAGTCATTTATGAATCCTTGAATAAGTCTCTAAGTCTGGATGAAGGCCTGGCTTTAGTCTCAGTACCACAATGAGATCTAGCGGTGATAGGGCCAATCTCCCAAACCACATATGTTTAGAGTGGGGGACAATGTGGCTGCCCAAGAAAAAACAGCATGCCTTTACCAGAGATGCGGAGTGCTCCTATATGAGTAGCTGATCTATACTCACCACAATGGTACTAAACAGCAATTGTATCTAGTGCTCTCTGCAGTGATCTTCACATGTTTATGTCTAATTAACACTATTCTTGAGGACTTCTTACAAGGGATGATGGCCCAAGCCAAACAGGATGAAGGAGTTTGAAGACAGAGGAACCTCATGGACTCCCTCATCCTAGTAACAGCTTGTTTCTTTCCACTGCTCATCTAGACTCCTAACTCCTTAAGGAAAAGCATCCCACAAAATAGAAACCTTCCTGCTTCCTGCAGTGCTGTCTCTGCCAGCCAAGCCACTGTTAAGGGGAGATGAGAAAATTTCCTATCACCTTGACAGGCCTCCTGCTCAGGTGTATTTTTGTTCCTTTACCTAACCCTGAAGGCTATCTTTATTTTCTACCCTACTGAGTGATTCGGCAACTGTCTGCTTTAATCATTTTAGAGATTTGGAAATTTGCTGGGGGGGGACTGCAATCCTTATAGAACAGGGATACCTGAAATGCTTTTTCTATTAATGAACTGGCCCTGAAAAGAAGACTGAGCACAAGTGATAGATTACCACCCTCTACACCCCAGGAACAGGGACTTGTCTCTTTGGTCCCTTGTTCTCCATCAGCAGCTGGCCTGCAGACATCATTGGCCTGGGTTAGATGAGCTAAGGTGCTTTTGATTCTGTATCCTCTTTCTAACCCACTCTGGGCCACAGCCAGATCAGGTAACCACCTTCCTCTAGCTGCCACTCAAACAGCCACTTAGGGCCTGGGAAGAAATGATTTGCCTGAGTCTGAGCTGTCTAGTCTTATCTTAGGCAAGCTCATTTTAGAATAGACAAGAACTCAGCTTTGGGAGGCCTGGACATTTAATATAAGGGTAATTAAAAAGCAGGATAACTAAAAATGTTCATAATTCCATTTGTTCTTTTCTAAGACCAAGACAGATCTGGTGGTGATCTCCTTACTATTAAATTCCATTTGCCTACCCTCAAAACCCTTTTCTGGCTCTCTGTTGCTTTCAGTACAAAGACAACTTCCTGAGTATGTCTGCTTGGCTTCTGTAGATCTGGACCCTGCTCACAATTCTAGTCTATCTTCTGCTCTATCCCTTCAGCTTGCTCCCACATGTCTTAGAGATCAGATCAGCTCTCTCACCAAGCTTTCAAGATTGTCCTCTGCTCCTAAGGTGTGTCCCTTCTCAGCTACTCTTAGTCTTCTTTTGCTTCTCTAACAAATTACTGCATAACTAGCAACTTAATACAAATATATCTTCTTACAGTTCTGAGGTTAAAAGCCCAAATTTACTTCACTGAGCTAAAACCAAGATGGTTAGCAGGACCCTGCTTCCTGGGGAGCTCCTGGGAAAGAATCATTTCTTGCCTTTTTCAGGTTCTAGACCAGTACTCTTTGCATTCTTTGGCCCTGGTTCCTTCTTCCATCTTCAAAGCAGTATGTGATCCTTTGTTTCAGCGGTCACATTACTTTCTTCTTTTGTTTAAAATCTGTTTCGTTATGAGGACACTGGTGATTGCCTTCAGGGTCAGTCCAGATAACCAGGGTAATCTCCTCACATCAAGATCCTTAGCTTAATCAAACCTGCAGGCTCTTCTTGCCATATAAAACATTCCCAGGTTCTAGGGATGCAGGACCTAGATATATTTTGTGGGGTCTATTACCAGCTTACTATTCCACTTCCTTACAAATGACAGGGTTCACTTTGGATGTCAGATGTTCCCGAAGGCCCTCACTGTTGTTTCTCTTCTCAGCTAAAACCAACATTTTTTCCCCTATATGGAGCATGCTATAGGTAGTGACACTTAGGACTTGCCTGTCCTCCAGATCAAACACAGACCCTGATGGCAAGGGACAGGCCTAACCCCTGGAAAGATAAGTCACTTATGGAAAGGCCTATGGAACAAGGGGGAAGATGAAGCTATAGAAAGGTAAGCACAATATGGGCACTGACGTCTCAGGAATAATCATGATCACATCTGGAGAGAGGCTTTAGGTGATAAAGTGGAAATGAAGTAGGACTTCTCCATTAATGCCTAGATTACTTCTGCTTTTAACATGAGGATGTGCTTGTGACTTTCTTGTGTTTAAATAGTTAGGAGAAGCTAAGTTGTGATATATGTGAGATTTTGTGACAGTTCCCTTTTTTCTATTTGAACAAATACTGTAATTGTTTTTTGTGAATTTTCAGTGCCCAGATGAGCCTAATATAAAGATATTTCCAGAAAGACCACTTAGTTTTAAAATCTCACTATTAAGAAGACTCTGCTAAAAGCAATGTTCCAGGTCCTAACAGTCCATTTCTTCTGAAAGTACCCATTTGAGATAGAACATGATGATAAGCACAGTGTTTAATTAATGAGGAGAATCTGCTAGGGCTGGAGATGCCACACAGAGCTGGGGACACTGCCCATCCAGCCCCACAGAGCAGGAGAGGAGATCTGCGGCCATCACTTTCAATGGTAAATTTTGCCCACCAGCAGATGTCAGCAGGATGGAGTTAAGCCAATTGCTCTGATTAAAATATTACTCACTGCAGAAATCCTCTTCTCAGCCAACATTTGCCTTTAACACATGGTCCAAAGAAGCAAGGGATGCCCAGAGAAGCCCACGTGTGGACACAGAAACATCTGTTAGCAGCTGTGGGAAGCCAGAACTAAAGATAACCAGGACAATGTCATCAGCACTAGCAAGAAATTTCTAACAGACAAGTTTAAGGAGCAAGAAACAGGCATGGAAAAGATATCTGCCACACATAAAACAGAGATTTTTTAATCTAAATATATATATTTTCAAATCTCCCTCAAATAAGAAAAATGCAGATACCCCCACAGAAAAGTGAGCAAAGAGATATGAACAAGTAATTCACAGTAAAGGGCCCCCAAATGGATACTTCACTGATAAAAATGTTGATAATGTTACTCTTCAATTCTATTTATGAGAGGGCAAATGTTAAAGTAGCTTTTTGAAAACAATGGAACATGTATGAGAAAATTCAAATTGTGTATATACTTCTACTTTTTATAGGCCACCCCTAGTAGAAAAAATATCCATATGCCTATGAAAAGGAGTCAGAAAATGTTTTCATTACACCCTTGCTCATTATTATGAAAATCTAGAAATAACTTAATGAATGATCCAATTACACAAAAATGGATAAATATAAACATTCATACTAATAATACTATGCAAGTTTAAAAGACAGATCTGTCATTCTATACTGACAAGAAAGATGTTTAAGATATTGTACATAATTTTTTAAAGTTATGGGGAATTATTTTTATAAGTTATTTCTAAGTATCTGTATTTATATATACAGCCATTAATCTTAATTTTTAAAAAATAGTATCCAGACTGCTAATGGTAATGACCATACCACCAGTTCCCTTCAAATTGTTTTACCTAGCACAAATGGTACAAATATAATTTAACAGAGAATAAAACAAGAAAAATTGGAAATACTGGCTGATCAAATAAAATCAATGTTGTATCACAAAAGCTGAAACAATTGAAATGAACAGAAAAAGTTTGAGACTTTCTCATCCCAGCTTGTAAATTAAATCCCCCTTCATGCTACATCATTATTATACTTGTAAACTTTATTCATTTGATTTTTTTCTATTCATTACTGAAAGAATTGAAAATCATAAAACAGACCAATATGATTCTGGATTTTTCTATTTATCATTTTGCTGTCATTTTTTGCTTTATGCAGTTTGAAGTTCATATATATCACATTGTTGTATTTTCCTGATAAAGTGACTAAACTGAAAATATCTTTCTTTACCTCTTCCTTCTCTTTTTTGTGGTATATTTTGTCTACTATTTATGCAAATATATCACCTTTCCTATATTTACTCAACCTGATTTATCTTCTGTTTCCCTTCTTGTCACTTTTATGAATGCCATTTATTTACATCTCACTTTTTAGCTCATCTGAGAATTACACAAAAATGGCTATTTTTGTTCATTTATATTTAATACAATTATTGGTAAGGTTAGGCTTTGTTCATTTATATTTAATGAAATGAGATATTTTAAGATATTTTGTTCATTTATATTTAATACAATTATTGCTAAGGTTAGGTTTTATGCACTATTTTGGTATCTTGTTTTCATTTATTCTGTTTATTCCATCTGTCACTTTGTTCCTTCTTTCCTGAGTATTTTGGGTCAAGGGGTATTTTTAGTACTCCAGTTTGTCCCCTTTATTTCACTTTTGAGTTATATCACTTAATACTAGATTTTTTAAAAACTTTCTCTAGGTCAGCTCTAATATATATATATATATATATATATATATATATATATATATATATATATATACAGAATATCCAAATTCCCTAGTTATATTATCAAAATTAAGGAAAATAAATGACACTGACTCAATAATATTTTATTTAGCCTACTCTACCCTACATATTATCATTTCTATATTCAAAAAATTAGGATTACTTTTCATTGTAAAAGTATATTTATACTGTCTTGGAAGCCTGATGTAAAAGGTTTTCCTATCAGAACAATACAACTGTATTTCACAGAAAGTACACTGTTTCTATTTTTCATTTGAATTTTTTTTTGAGACAGGGTCTTGCTTTGTAGCTCAGGCTAGCCCTGAGCTCACTATGTAGCCCAGGCAAGCCTGGAACTCAGCAATCCTCCTGTCTCTGTCTCCTGAGTGCTGGGGTTACAGGCGTGAGCCACCACGCCCAGCTTTAATTTGAATTTTAATCAATTAAAATTATGAAATCAGTTTGTCAACTTCACTGGCCACATTTAAATGTAGCCACTGGCTACTATACTGGACAGAATAACTCTAGAGTTAAGAGCATATAAGGTTGCCTTATCAGAATCCAGCTGAAAATGCCACTTCACTCACAGTGGACTGCTCTTATAACAACAGCACAGTTCCATTAACTCTTTTTGGTATTTCTGCATTTCTTTTTCTTCTGTATATAATTAGAGATCCCAGAATACATTTGTTATTTATGCTTTAAACATCAATAATCCTTTAAAGTTCAACTATATATTTAGTAGGCATGAAAACCGATTTCTAAAACATTTTATGTTTGCATATGGATTTACCCTTTCTCAGATATTTAGTCTTCGCTGTAAGTATACAAACTCTACTTCTTGCTGGAATGAGCTCCCAAGTCACACTATCAAAAGCATGCCTCACACTCGGTAGGCAGAGACAGGAGGATTGCTAGGTTTGAGGCTTGCCTGGGCTACACAGTGAGCTCAGGGCCAGCCTGAACTACAAAGCGAGATCCTGTCTCAAAAAAAAAAAGCATGCCTCATGGAAAAGTTGAGAATTGTGGCTATTTGTGAAATGTACTACATAATGTAACATTTGTTGTTTTGAAAAAATTCTTTTCACTTTTGATTCAATGTTCAAATTAACTTTTCCGAGAAGACAACAAAATCTATGTTTCTCAGAAAAAGTCATGAGTCACAAACTACAATCATTCAAATCCAAAAATGCTATATCAATAAATACCAACAATGGAAGGTGATCATAGAATGATTCAGGAAAGGAGAAGACAGTTTTTTTTCTACACAAATCTGATGAGTTTGTATTTGGAACAGTTTTGGTTGAGAAGGTGGATACCATAAGGACAACATGGTCAGCTGGGGCCATTTGAGAAAGAATGAAATCAGTTCGGATCAAGATTAAGTTAATTATAAGAAAGATGGTTGAAAGAATCAGAGAATCTGCCATGATGACAAGCCAATCAGCTTCAAATATTTACAGGTTCACTGATTTAATCTTCTGTTTAAAATCTGAAATGATGGGTTATTTTATCTAAATTATTTCATGCTGACATAGATTTCATATACTATAAAACTCATTTTAAACTGTAAAATATATGGTTTTATTTTACTCACAATATTAGATGACAACCCCAACTAATTACAGAGTGTTTCTATCATCTCCAAAAAGAAACCTCCTTTCCACTAGTAGTCATCCTCCATTTTCTTCTTAATTTTTAGCACATGGAAACCACTGGTCAATTGTGGCTATGGGTTTATCAGTCTGAACATTTATGTCAAAGGAACCACACAATTGGTAGTTGTTTGTGACTGACTGTCTTCTTTCATTCAATGTAATATTTCTAAGATTCATCCATGCTATAGCATATATCAGCACTTTTTTCCTGCTTAGGGCTAAATAGTATTTCATCCTATGGACATGTATTTTAATCTATTAATCAACTGAGAGACATTTGGTTATTTCCACGTTTTTGCTACCATGAATAATGCTGCTATGGACATTAGTAAGTTTTGTGTAAATTTAAGTTTTAAATTTTTTTAGATCTCTAGAGTAGGATTATTTGGGTCATTTCAGTTTAATCTTAAAGTCAGTACTAGTGCCAAGAGCAAAGAATGTTCTGCCAAAAGAAACCATGTTCACAGTGGAGTGAGAGTTAACAAGCTACCTGTTCCTGGAGTGGCAGAAGATGTTGGATGAGACTCTTGGCAGACACAGGATGTGAGACTAGCATGAAGTAAGAATACAGGGTTTGGAGTAAATGTTCTAGGGATGCTATTTGAATTCAGTTTTTACTTCTGCTACTTTACTTGTCTGACCTTGGGCAGACCATTTAATCTACTTTAGTTTCTGAATTTCATCTTTAAAATAAAATCACCACCCCCTCAAATTATATAGTACCTGTAAAACTTATGGTAAAGCCTGACACAAAGTAAATGTTCAACCAATAAGAGCTACTATTATTGTTCTCATTGTCATGAGACTGGAGTATTAGAAATCCTTTGTAAAATAAAAAATTGAATGTCCTCTTGTCATTTCATTCTTTTCACAATCCATTTCTCAGTTTTCTCTATGATTTTCTTTCCAAATTCTGTTTTGCTAGACATGAACAGGTTAAAAAATCACTTGGAAAGTAACCAAAACTTTGTCATACCTTAGAGAATTGATCTGATTTCAGGTTGAAAGGAGTGAATTCACAAGTGAGTTTATAACCTCAGTCTAATTCCTCGAGGGGAATCCAGTTTCTCTGAGGTCAGCAACATAGTTGCTAGACCAGACAACCTTGAAAATGTCTGTTCCAACTCTCAAAGGATCCGGTGGCCTAGGAGCAGAACCTATGTACGTGGATCTCAGAGCTTCCTTATAATGTCTAGGAAAGTTCCAATCAATTTCTCACCTAGCCACCCACAACATCCCCCACCACCATATGGGCACAGGCCTACATGAAAAGTCTATAGAACTATTAACTGGGTGCACAGACAGGTTTGTCAACAAGCACCTGTGCCTTGAGGGCCCAAGGGAATCTAGCCATTAAAGCAAAGGCTCAGCAGGCAGGGGTCTGAGGGATAAGGGACTGGGTTCTTGTGGGTTTGGTTGGTCTCCTCACCAGTCCTAGACCAGTGGTGGAAAATTTATGGTACAGATGTGTTATCAGTGAAAGAAAGATCTAGTAAGTTCACCATAACTGTTAGACCAGCATCCCTGGAGGCATGTAGAAACGTGATTTGCACCGTATTCTCCATTTACCAAGATCTCAACTTACTGGTAGGTACAGTGAAGTTTGAGAAGCAACTTCAAGTCACTTAAGCAGCAACTTTCCCTTCTAAGAATTCTGACACAGTGCTTTCTATTTATAGCACTTTGCAAATTATAGAGAATTAAACCTCAGGGCCCTTGAGGGAAGAACAGATTATTTTCACTTCTTGTTCAGGGCCTACAGCCATAACCAACATAAAATAAGCTCTCTAATGTTGGATAACTAGAGAATGAGCTTTGTTCTGATATGGTGAAGAGAAAGGATTAACATTTGTTGTATAATACTATGCATCAGATGATATTACTCTAAAAGTTAATTATTTTTGCCCTGTTTACAATTGAGGAAAATACACACAGAAAGATCAAGTAATCTGTCCAAAGCCAAAGAATTCATAAACAATGAAACCAGAATCAAACTAAGGTTACTAGTCAACAGAATAGAAAGAATAGGGATCTCAAGATCCAAATCCATCTAAGTCCAGAACTCAGTTTACAACTGAGTGTACCATCAACGAACAGTTCACAAGTGGGTTAATGAGGTAACTGAAATAATACCAATAGCTCTTTAAATAAAAAAGGATATAAATTTGGGGGGTCTGATTTTTTTAAGTTCTTTATATACTCTAGATAGTAGCCCTTTGCTGACAAACAGCTAGTAAAGATTTTTTCCCATGTTGTTGATTGCCTTTTAGCCGTGCCAGTTGTTTCTTTTGCTGTGCAGAAGCTTTTTAATAGCATGAGATCCCATTTGTTGATTCTGCTAGTTCTCTTGCTATAGAGGTTTTGTTCATAAAGTCTCTGCCAAAGCCAATGTCTCCAAGAGTTTTACCTAACCTGTTTCGTAGCAGGTTTATTGTTTCTGTTTTAATGTTTAAGTCTCTAATTCACTGTGATTTTAGTTTAGTACATGGTGAAAGAGATAGGTCCAGCTTTAGTTTTTGGCAGGTTAAAGCCCAGTTTTTCTAGCACCATTTGTTAAAGAGGCTAGCTTTTCTCCATTGGGGATGTTTGGCTCCTTTGTCAAAGATAAGGTGGCTTAGTGTATCTGGGGTTGTTTCTGGATCTTCTAATCTATTCCACTGGTCCTCTGGTCTGTTACTTTGCCAGTGCCATTGCAGTTTTATCATAGAGGCTTTATAATACAGTTTTAAATTGGGGATTGTAATACCCCTACTATGTCCTGGTTGCTTAGAATTGATTTTGCTATTCTAGGTCTCTCTTGTGGAGATCAGTGTGGAGATTCCTCAGAAAACTAGGGTTGGACTATTCCCCTGCTAGGAATATACTTGAAGGAATTAAGAGAATCATATCATAAAGACATGTGCACCCATGTTCATAGAAGCTCAGTTGTGATAGCCCAATATTGAAAACAACCCAGATGCCCATCAACTGGAGACTGGATAAAGAAGATGTAGATATAAAATAGAGTGTTACTCTGCCATAAAGAATGACAAGTTTTATTCATTTATGTGCAAATGGACACACCTTGAGGACACACTAATAAGTGGAATAAATAGATCATAGATATGTAAATACTGTATCTTTTCTTTGATATGAGAACCTATAGTTGAGTTCTAGAATGTATGATAGATTTTGTGAAATAGGAAATATTCAAAGGGAATGTGGTAGGTGAAAGTAATGAGGGGAAAGAATAATTATGATTTGAAAAGGAAAATAAAGTACATGTACATAGGTGGTGGGGGTTTGGGGGTGGGTAGGGATATGGGTAAAGATGAGAATTAACTCATGTCACATATTGGTACAAATTTCCCAATGTTAAGTGTGACTGTGAGCTCAATAAAATGTACCACTAAAGATTTCAATTAAATAAATGAATAAAATAGTGTATAATACATATTTTCACATATCGTGTGTGTGTGTGTGTGTGTGTGTGTGTGTGTGTGTTTAGATGTACAGCAACCCCTGTATCTCTGGATCCCACATCCATTGATTCAGTTGACTGAGATAAAAAATATCCCAAAGATCTGCATTTTTACTGAACATGTAAAGATGTTTTTCTTGTCAGTATTCCTTTAAAATACAGCACAGCTATTTACATAGCATTTACATTATATTATGTATTTTAAGTAAACTAGAGATGATTTAAAGTGCTCAGAAGAATATGTGTAAGTTATATGCAGATATTATGCCATTTTATAGAAGGAACTTGAGTATCTATAAATTTAGTATCTGTACCAAGTCCTGAAGCCAATTTCCAAGGAATACCAAGAGATGATTTTGTTTTTCTATTTATATGTACATATATAAAAATATATATAAGCATGTGTGTATGTGCATGTGGAAAGAGAGAGAGCAAACTTGGTATTTGTCAGAAACCAATCCTAAACACTCTGCATGTGTAAATTGGCTTAAATGTTATACAATGAGAAGGTTCTACTTTTATGTCCACTTTACAAACAGGCAAATGGTAACACAGAGACTGGCATCCATCCAAGGTAAGTCAACTGATGTGGCAAAGCTAGAATTCCAGTAGTGGCCTCAGAGCCCATACTGTCACTAACTACACTGTGCAGATACTAGAATAAAGAGGGGGAAAACTACTCTGGAGTAACTTACCTACAACAGCTTCTACTCTCTCCAAGATGTTCCAACCCTCTATATCAGGCATAAATCTTCTTTGTCAAGAGAGAAGTCCTATATCCTAAAGTAAATCAAATCCCACGCAGGTATGTTTACTGGGTTCTAAGATCCACCGTCACAGGAGAAATTCTTTTACAAGAAGTTCATGGGCTGGGCGTGGTGGCTCATACCTGTAATCCCAGCATTTGGGAGGTAGAAGCAGGAGGGTTTCTGTGAGTTCAAGGCTTCCCTGGGCTACACAGTGAGCTCAGGCCCAGCCTGAACTACAAAGCAAGACCCTGTCTCAAAAAAAAAAAAAAAAAAAGAAGGAGGAGGAGGAAGAAGAGGAGGGGAAGGGGAAGGAGAAGCGGAAAAAGGAGGAGGAGAGGAAGGGGAAGAGAAAGGAGAAGAAGAAAAGAAGAAGTAGAAGAGAAGAAGGAGGAGAAGGAGAAGAAGAAGAGGAGGAAGTTGTTCATGGATGCTTGTTCTGTCCTGATGCCTCAGCTTCCCTTGCTCTTAGCAGGTGCTAAAATGACAATAACAGTAGCTACCTAATATAGGCATCATATGAATTAACCTCTCAGTTCTATCCACTATCCTCATCCTCTGTCATCTTGATGTTTACTCATCTTGGCAGACTTCTTATGCTTTCAACCAACTACAACATGCTCACTCTGCCTACCTGGAGTCTAGTTGCTCCTGTCCCAGGCTTTGCTTCCAAACTTGATCTGAGATCTTGATTGCAAAGTTATAATAATGCTCAGTCTTTTCTTCTCTGATGTTTGGGCTACAGTTGCTCATTCCTGTCCCTCTTAGACCCTGTACAAGTCACCTCTCCTGCCCTTTGCTTTGTTCTATGCAGTCAAGCAGACCAGTCAAGGTCTTCACTCCATTGGACAGTGGGCTTTGGGATCGTTCCAGCAAAGGTTCTGTTCTTCCAAGAACACAATTCAATTAGCTTCCACCAGTGTAAGAAATTCTGAAGCGTTCCACATAAATGAACAAAATGGCATCTTTCAAGAGACTACTTGAAATAGTCTATAATCAGCATCACTAATTTATTTCTAAATATTTTGAAAGCTATGCTTGCAAATGAAATACATTTTCTTCTTATATGACTGAACTGGTTCATGCTCCAACTCATTTTTGTAGTTAATGCTGAGACATTTTAAATTATTTACTTTGGATTGATAGTTCTCAAAATTTAGTGTACATAGGTTAGATGTCAGGAACACAATAAAAATGAATTTGTGTTTCACTTTCCCTCAGGTCTGACTCTGGAGGTGGGAACAACTGAAGATTGGCATTTCAAAAAGAAACCTACACTGGCATCCTTCTCTTCCCCTCTCATCTGCCATGGGCCCCTGTATTTTCAAAAATGCCACAAACAAGGGAGCCAGTGGATAGAACTGAGTGGGCAAAAAATTTTAGCCTTGTTTTCTAATATCTTCTAGTAAAATTTAGCATTTCGTTCAATAATGAATACAAGCAACAAACCACAGTGGTAATTAGTAGTACCTATGAATTTTTCACCTGTACCAATAATAGATATTTCCATATCACACAAGTTTTTCAGGTTTCTCAAAACATTTTTACATTCACTAGCTCTTCAAACTTAATGAGATTTATTGTTAGATCTTGTCAGTATGCAAATTTTAAAACCACATCATAAGTTTTGTTTTTTTAATATGCTAGTAATTGCAATTTAATAGAATTGGTTACCTTCATAATGCAACGTATAATTTTTGCACTTAGAAACATTATTCTAAGAAGAGATTGACAGCCTTCATCAGATTGCTCAAGGGATTGCTTCATGTGAAAACAAAATGCAGAGAAAATCTCTACTCAGTCTCTGCTTTGCCACCTTTCATTTCACTCTGATTACAGGGAAAGTTGGCTAGTAATGGTTATTTGATTCAAGAAAAGCTGATGGATATTCTAGGTGGAGACAATTGGATTCTCCCTCTTAATCTACAAGGTAGTCAGAAGGACATTGAGGCTAGAAGGTGTGTAGAATCAGGACTTAGTGGATTCCACTGAAAGCCGGTGGTAGAAAGGATAACCAGAAAGAACAAGAACAAGCCTCTGGAGAAAATCTAGAAGGGATACTAAAGTCAGCAGCAACAGGCTCAGAAACTGAGCTTAATCTCTGTTATGAAAGGGACCAAGAGAGAAGCTCTGCTCTAGTTACCACACTCTTTGCCCCACAAGAGATACACTTTCTTCCTTACAATCTCTTTCCCTTTCCTAGCTGAAATTTCTGCTCTTCTTATCAAGGCCTTGACTATAATTGCACATGTGCCACTATCTGTGTTTATGCCCAAAATTAGCTGCATGGTGGTGAAGAGACTGAATTTTCACAACAGACTTCCTGCATCCATCCTGTGATACCAATAAAACGGTGGGCAAGTTACCTAGCCTTTATGTGCTCCATTTTCTCTTCAGAAAAAAATGATGACAATAACAATAGCTACCTAATATAGGCATCAAATGAATTAACATATATAAAATATATGCCTGGAACAAGAGAGTACTCAGTAATTGTGTGAAATTATTATACTCGTTGTTCCCAAGTCTCAGGCCTTAGACTCTGTGATCTACAGTTGCCTACCTCTCCGTGGCACATAGCTCGAATCACAGCTGACAGAGAGGCCTACTTTGGGACTGGGGCCCTCCACAGGCTGACATTCTTTTTTTTTTTTTTTACATTTCTTTTAATCTTTATTGGTACATTGTATATACACATCATGATTACACTCAATATTGGAAATTTGTACCAGTATATGACATGATTTAATTCTCATTTTTTCCCATTCCTCTATCCACCCCACAAGCCCCAACCCCTAAATACATAGGCCTTGACATTCTTTATGGGCAACCTTAGACTTGTTCCTTGTACTTTAGCCTTCCTTAGCAGGACTATAAAAATTCTCCACTGGAGTCCAGCACAGGATATACTAGGATATATTTATTTATTTGTAAGACAATTATTTTTCTCTATTTGTCTGTGTCAAAATAGAGCTCATGTCACAGCTCCACTAACTCCTAGGCAAACAGCTTAGATTCAGGCTGAGGCCAGAAAACTTCAGCAAGCGCAGTGTGCTGCAGACAGGCTGCACATGTTCTGGCAGGGGGTTGTACAGTTGCAAACACATCCCTAGACCAAATGCACTGCCTTTGAGCTAACATCTGATCTTGTGCATCTCAACAAGAATACTCTGGAGCCTTCTCCTCTCCCGTTAGCAAATACCATGTGGTACCCAGCTCTGTGCACAAACAGCACAGTGGCTGCTCTTACTTCACAGGTACCTACCTTTGGGGCTGTCAAAGATGTGGATTCAGAGAGCTTGTTCCAAGGGTCCAATTTCAGATCTCAAATCTATTTGGCTTAACCTCTGCCCCTCTATCATTGATATGCCCATCAGGGAAGTCACCTTGAGTCGATGTGGAATGCTAGAAAATCTTGTCTAAGATTTTTTTCCTGAACATCAGGCAGCTTCATTGCTGCACTGGGGTTTATATTTTTTAAAAAAGATTGATGGGAAAATAGAAACTTCTGAAGTTCAATTAGAACAAACCTCTCTGTCTAAAGATAAAAAATATAATCAATCAAGACAAATAGTGCTCTAATTCTTAAAGTTGTTTGCAGATGAAGATTATGAAACTCCTTATTGCCTTAAAACCTGTAATAAGGCAAACATTAGAAATATTACAGGAATAACAATTATAATAATAATAGTCAGCATTTAGTAAGTGGTAGCTATATGCCAGAGACTTTTTAAACTATGAACCTTGTGTTAGCTCACTTAATTTTCACGAAAGAAGAAAGTAGGTATTATCATCTCAATTTACAGGCAGGCATACAGAAGTTAAGCAACTTACTTCTAGGCTCATCCTACAGGACATCAACATTACCCTACTACTGCTAGAACTTCTGCTAGAAGCTCAGCTATTTTCTTAGGCATCCAAAAATCACATGAAATAGTCTTTTCTGCACTCTGCAAACATGACAACAAAGCATCCCTTCTCTCCTTGGTCTGCTTTCTCCTACTGCCAGTGCTGATGAGCACTGTCCAGTCCTCCAATTCTGCCGCAATTCCTGTGCAACATGGCCATACTTTTCTCTAGGATTTAATCTCCTAATCTATACAATCAAGGATCAGAGAGGTGAGTTCCCCAACTCTGGATAGAGCTGTCATACAAGCAAATGAACTGGCAGTTTCTCTTGTTAGAATGGCCCTCTAGTCACCAGCACGCAGGCTATGTCCATGGCCTCAGAAAAGGTTTCCAAAAGGTGGTCACACAAGTCATAACAACATCATCTGGGCACTTGTTAATGACAACTCAATCAACTGCATCAAGGTTCATAGAAGTGGCATCAGGATCTGCATGTCCAGTAAGGTCCCTGTATGATTTGGACAACACTAGAAATATGACATTGGATGCAGCAGGTCCAGAAGAGGTGATTGCTCATTTATTCTTACTCAAGATTCAGACTATCACAGGTACAGGCTCAGGAGAGCATGTAAAATTTGAACATTTTTAACCCATTCACATCTGGGGCTTTACTGAAAGGGGTCAAGAACAATTAAGAACATCTCCAGGCTTCTAAACTCAACGGTTTTACCATTACCTACAACCCCTGTGTATCTTCCATCTGGCAGATGTTTGCAAGAACACTGCTGTGCGCCTTGCAAGAGACAATGACACATCACTAACTCCATCCTGGGCTCTCAGGAAAGGAGCTCCCTGGCTGGATGCATTATCACAAGTGAGCACCTTCTTAACTAGCAGTGAACTATTCACATCATAACTACATGACCTGCAGGGCCATGACTTAAGCTCTGCACTGCCACAGAAATACCTAGAACTCCCTGGATCATGTGGTGAATGACAGTGCAATGAGACAATAACCTGCCATCTGGTTCTGACCTCATTTTTCAGGAAAAGAACCTTCAGATAGATACCCAGACCAAGATGTGTGGTGGTGGAAGCTCTCCATATCTCTACTAATTGCAATCATGACATTAGCTTGGGTAAGAATGGCAGTGCATTTTGCCACTTTTGGAAAAAAGCATGGAGATTCTAGGTAGGTTTCTTTATGGCTATTTTTCTCCCTGAAATGGCAAGAGATGACATTCTATCAGTATAGCTGGAGACAGGAAATTCAGGGCAGAATTCCCAGTCAACCCACAATGGGCACGTAGCAAGAGCAAGAATCATCCTTCATTGTGTTAAGTTAGTAAGATTCACTATTGCAGCAGAATATCACCTTCACTGATTGATATATAACATGATTCAATAACTTTCAGCCCGAGCTGCACAACAAAAGCATCTGGGGAACTTTAACCTTAGTGCCTGGACATCTTTCAAACCACCTTAGATACAATCACTCAGAGTTTAAGAGAATCTCACCATAAATATCCGAAGGGGAAACAATGAATCTCACCATAAATATCAGAAGGGGAAACTAATTTTTCAGTCTGGCTTTGGAAGTAGAGAGGAACAATAATGAGTTTTTGAACATATAGAACAATTTAATACCTTTAACTGTAATTTTTAAAACAGCAATTTATAGGTATTTTTAAATAAAATACTGAATGGTGTATTTATTAAACAACCGCAGGAGCATCTGAGGTGTTGTTGGTTGTGCTCATGCTGAGAAATGTGACAGTGTTCCCAATCTACAGCAGATATTCCTGTTCCAGCCAGTTTAATTAACTTTTATCATGTGGTTCACTGAGTCTAGAAATGCAAAATTATCTGACTGTGTCCAGAGATTTGTCAGACATAACTTGAAAATAAACTACATTTCATTTACTGTAAGGAAAGAAAAAGGAGAAGTTCAGAAACAACATAAATGTATCACTTTGTAATCCTATTTTCCTAGAATATCCTTTGTTTTGAAAACAAGAGAAATTAATTGGACATGTGACAGACAAAAACTCAAAATAATGAAAATTTGCTCTGGAAAAATATCCCATTATTAGAATGCCCAAGGAGATTGCATCTCCTCAACAGCTGGGCTTGGCCAGTCTCCAAAGATAAGCTGGAAGAAGGGAAGAAAAGGCTATTATAGAGATGGTGACATTGATACCCAGAAGAAAGCTACCCTCTTGATAATTGGTTAAGATTTTAAAATTAAAATGCTGTTCACTTGGCTGACCCAGAATTACAGAATTTCAAGTGCAGGGAAATTTTCCTTTACTGGGAATGAAGTTCTGGATGGAAAATCTGGACTCCAGATGCTTCTTTGAAGTTGAGCAATAACTATTGCTGAACTCCTCTAAAATCATGTTTCACTTCTGGATCAACAACTTCACACTAACAGTACCAACGGCAGAGAGCAGTTTCCCTGGATATCTACTTTGTTACTGAATACTGTTTGCACTCTATGAACAAGAAGCCAGAGACTTACAGCCATTTCTAAAAGGGGTAAAAAGAGAGGCTGTCAGAAATGAGAGACAAGAACCTGATTTGCAAATGGACCATTAATTTTCTCTAACATATCTGCCTGTGAAATATGTAAATTTGGTTTCTAAAGAATATGATCACAGACAATCTTCTGGAAGGGAAACAGTCTAGGAAGATAAAACCTTAGCACTTTAAAAGCATTTTTTTATTTTAGAGAAAAGGAAAGAAAAAAAGAAATCTCCTACTAACCTCCCACTTTAACATGCGCACTGCCGGCAGACATTGTTAATCAATCACAATTGTCATTCCTGCTGAGCCCAGATGTGGCCTGAATCCTCAATGTCGTATTCCAGGTAATCATAAGCAGTCAACTGAAGTTAACATGCATGATGACATTATGCTCTCCATCTCTGAATCTGAAATTAGGCAGAGCCTCCAATACATAGCAGAAAATCCAAGTACATGCAAGAGTCAGAATCATCTGAGGCAGACAGCACTGATTTCCTACCCAACATCCACTCATTTTTGCCAGTAAACCTCCAGTTTTGCCAGGTAGCTATTCCCTCTTTTATAGATCCATACGTCTCAAAGAAAGTAAATCCCAACTTTTTCTCAGGTCAATTACATATAGGCCAAGCTAACCAGAGTGACTCATCTTCTCTGCCAGGATCTGGTCAGTTCGAGACACCAAGGACCGTAAGAATAAAAGGATCTAAGGAAAAGGAGGAAAGCTTAATGAGGGAACATGGGAATCCTCTAAGAATGGCTTTTTTCCAAAGAAGAAAGAAAAAGAGGAGGGAAGGAGAGAAAAAAGGAATAGAGGGCTTCTCATCTTCTGTACATGCATGTACATGTACATTCTGTACATGTAGATATGTTACCATGACCACTTTTTGACCAAAGGAAGAGCAAAGCTGAAATAAAACATTTTGCAAAAAATGTTAAGGAAAAGCCTGGTTTTTCACCTATTTCAGGACTTCTAAATATGGGAAATGGGAAGTTATCTCTACTGTTTAAATAAGTTTAATTAGAATGTTTGTTTTTTCACTTATATAAAAACAATTATTACATGGGAGAGGATCTGGCACAAAAGATGGAGAAAACAGCACTGTGCATTTGTGATGTAAGCAGGCATGACCTACCCATGATGACAGTATGAGTTCCAAATAAGGCAAGGCAGGATCCCTCTCTAGGAGAAAAGCAACTAAGGAAAAAGGTCACAGTATGTAGTTCAGAAGGTTGAAGATAAGTACCAAGGTCCACAGACAAGTGAATGAAGAGAAAGAGAAGGGGACCAGCATCTGAAATCATCTTCCAAGCTCTCTGATCAGGTAATGTGTCTCACAATCCTACTGAGGTAGGTTAATTATTCTCACCTTCTATATGAGGAAACTGAAGTCAAGAAGATATTCCCAAGGTTGCCAGTAACACTGAGGTTTGATCCTGGGTCTGACTCTGAAGTTCAAGCTCCTACTGTTCTGTCATAGTTCTTTTTTAATAAATAAGAAAGGCTAGAAAACAACATTGATTTCATCTATTTCTAAGCCCTAAACTTGAGTTTCTTCAATACTGCAATTCAGAACCAGATTGGCATGGTTTAGGACTGAGGCTACTAAGTAAGAGGTAGGCCTTCTGGATGAAAGGAGAGGAATTTGGGACCAGCAGCCTGATCTGTCACATTACTGATGAATACAGAACCTAGACTCCTTTAAGGGCTTTGCTACCTGAAGCAAGAAACACTGAGGCCTCTATGATTACCAGTGGTGCCACTGAAGACACATTCTGAGGTGGCCCAATCTGCAATCTGAATGTCAGAGGTCACTGTGTAGTGGCCACCAGCACAGACCCATCAGGAGTCAAAGAGTTGTGTAATGTATTGTTGTCCTGTTATTGTGAAAGCAAAATCCCACACATTTAATGGCCTAAAAATACAAAATTGGTTTCTTACATTTCTAGAGGTCAAAAATTCGAAACGGACTTCACTTGTCAGAGTCAAGGTTTTGGTACTGCAACAACCTCTCACAGAGCTCCAGAAAATTCACTCCCTTGCTTTTTGAGCACCTAGAGCTGCATGTCTTATATCCTTTCATGAACAGATTCTTCCTACAGCTTCAAAACCAGCATAGTAACAGCTTAAAATCTTTTTACTTCTGCTGTCCTCACAGATACTTTTCTCTCTAAGTAGTCAAATCTTCACAACAACACTCATGATTACATTGAAGGGTCTGTCTAGATAACCCACGACCAATGCCCTATCTGAAGATCCTCATTCACACCTGCAAAGTCCCTTTTTCTTTCAGTGAACCTTTCAAGATTTCAGGAATTAACCTCTGTGTATCTTTGGCTCCACTAACTCTATCATGCAGTAGTTATGTGACCTTGTGCAGGTTACTAAATCTCTCTGCATTTCTGTTCTTTAATCTATAAAGTTGGATATTAATATTATCTACTTCATCAGATTAATGTAAAGATTTGGGAAGAGAATATGTAAGCTCTTCTCACAGTTCTGGACATTTGGGTATCACCAGTAGTGGAAACAGCTCAGAATCTGAAGCTAGAGCATTTGAGTATGGTTCCCACACCAGTCAGCTGGTAGCTCCTGGAAAGTCATTTTAATTCTCTGGAATATTATTCATCTGAAGGATGGTGATAATACCATACCACCCAGCTCTCCGAGAGCATTTGGGGGAAATAATGAAACTGCTGCACATAGTGAACCTAATACATATTTGGAACCATTAAATAAGGATGAAGATAGGAATGAAAATAGCAGAAACAGTAACAAAGTCTCATGAGCACTGACTATATGCAAGCACTAGTCGAACTTCTTTGCATAGATTTCCTCACTGAGTTTTTACAATTGTCACAAAGATAAATAGGTACTATTGTCATCCCACTTTGCAGATGAAGTGAGAAGCAGAGAAAAGTTAAGTGCCTTGGCCAAGGTCCCACTGCTACAAAGTGGTTCTGTGATTTTTCTGTGGCAGCCATAACAAATAACCACACACTTAGTGGCTTAATATAAATTCTCTCACAATGTTTGAGGTCAGAAGTCTAAACTCAAATGGATGATCAAGCCACATTCCCTCTGAAAGTTCCACAGAAGGATCTTTCCTTCCCTATTCCAGCTTCTAGTGTCACCAGTCATTCTTCGCTTGTTTGGCCTGTAGAGGCATCATTCCATTCTCTTCATCTACCCTTGCACAGGTGACATTACATGTGGTGGGGTGAGAATCTCCTGTTCTTCACAGCCACCCTGATTAAAGAGTATCTAGTCATGATTGTGATCATAGATGATCCAGAGAAAATGACCCCGGGAACATACACCCCACACACACATGGACTCTGTTAGCTTGTGTTTTGCTCAAAACTGATTTTACTTCAAACTAAAGCTGAATCCTGTTATCATTACTTAATGTCAGAGTAACTGTAGTGTGATACCCAGGCTTTCACACAATATATCATCCCTGCAGACTTGGATCCTAGCGGGACACAGCAGAAATATAGCCTACTAACTTCCCAGTGTGCTCTCGGCCATCAATATTGATGATGTGTCATCAATCAACCCTGGCAGGCTTTTACGTGGTCTCATTTTTAAACAAGCCTTACCATGCATTACAATGGAATATTTAAAACCATGTACACATTTTATCAAGCCTCCATGACCACCAAATGCTCTCTGGTTTGTAGATCCAAATATTATTCATTACATCTAGAAAGGTAGCAAGCAAAAATAAAGAAGCTATGCAGGAACCAAGTTTGATTAAAGATGGATGGAAAAACACCTGGTCCAGACTACAGACCATAGCAGGAATTTCAAATATGAACTCTCCTCTGTTTCCTTCTCAACCACTGGTCCTGCAGTCAAGATGCCTGATTTGAAGTCATCTCTTCATGTGAACTTCAGCAAGCTGATCCTCCTTCACCACGCTCACTTACTTATCTGTAAAAGGGGTAATTCTACACATTTGGAGAGTTTCTGGAAATTTCTATTCAAATCTTGCATATCTCTGTGCTTTCTGCCTAAGAATCATCTTTGAAGTGAAAACCTCTCTAGTCATCCCACTTCTTAACTTCATGGCTGATTCGCCACACCATAGGCAAGGTCAATCCTCCCTAGTAGGTGCCATTTGTCACAGCAGTCATCAGCTATCTCAGACTCTCAAATGTACATTCAACAAAGAGGATGTGTCTATTCTGTTCAGTGATTTTCACTCCACCCCAGGGTTCTAAGGCAGTGCCTGCGCATGGCAGCTGCACTCAGAATACTGAGTAAAAGCACAATGTGCATAGTGAGCCCTCATGAAGATCCTCCATTGCCTCAGTAGAGAGAGACTCAGCAAGTATGAATAGCAGCATGGTAGCTTAATACTCACTCTGTGAGGGACTGCAGTGAGCTTTGTGAGTATCTTCCCTATTGGTACTGAGGGCAGTGGTGGGTATCCCACTTCCTAGAGGAGAACTTCTGGTGTCTTGGTTCAAGTTATACTGCCCAGGTCATCATTGACTCTCAGGCCTGTTCTCTCTGGTCTTCCTTGTGCATTCCCACAGACTCAGTTTCTTTGTCATGTGGACCATACACCATTGTAAATTATCTCTCCTGAACCACTTAATCTCCATGCAAACAGAAATTATGACTCAGCCATCTCTATGTTGTCATCAGGTAGTAATTGCTCCATGAATACAGAGTGAATAAATTAATAAAGATAAAGTTAAAAATTCAGAGTAGAATCAAGAATAAGTTGTGGCGCTGGGCATGGTGGCTCATGCCTGTAATCCCAGCACTCGGGAGGCAGAGTCAGGAGGACTGCTGAGTTCAAGGCTTGCCTGGGCTACATAGTGAGCTCAGGGCCAGCCTGAACTATAAAATGAGGCCCTGTCTCAAAAAAAAAAAAAAGAAAAGAATAAGATGTGGCGTGTGTGTCATTACTACACTGATGCAAAATAAATGAACTCTTGTGCCCTTTCTTTCCAAACATGGACTTGGCATGAGAATCCTATCCAGGCCATAATTCCAAACCCATTAGCATTGTCATAGTTATTCTTTCAGCCACTCCCAACCTGGCAGTGATGGTTAGACTTCTCCTTGGATACACAGCCTGTATTTCTCTTCACTCTTAACAATAACGATGGCCACATGACAGTCTCAGCAGAAAGGATATGTATGGGCATGACCTGGTCCAGGATGATATCCTTTACCCCACTCATAGAGAGTTACCTATGTTTCTTTCTCTGGACTATAAATTGATGATGATAAATATCACAGTCTTAGAGGTTTAATATTGAAGACAGTAGACCCACAAGATACAAGAGTTCTGGATCCCCCAAATCATTGCTTAGAGCAGAGCCATCTGCCAGCCAAGAAAGCTTTAGAAGAACAAAAACTAGGCATTGTTGGGAGGCTGAGGCAGGAGGACAGTTTGAAGCCAGTTTGGGAGTTATAGTGAGATTGTCTCAAAATAAAAATAAATAAATAAAAAGGCTGAGGGTGTGTGTCACAAGTAAAGCACTTGCTTCATAGGCATGAGGCCTTTGGCACAATCCCCCATACCACAGAAAGAAATAAAGAACAAGCACTAAATTATAATTGCATGGTAGACAATGAACAATTTGTGGCATGTTACAGAAGTTAAATTTACCTATAGTTACGGACTATTCTTTTTCCTTCAAATTTTCTCTCCTACTTCCAGGTTCTTATAATTCATAAATTTCTCACTTTTTACATAAGTGACCAATAGGCACTTTCTAATGGCTTTACAGGGCACACCAAGCACAACTTTCAGCTCTCAGAAATACATAAATAATTGCAAGATGCATTTTCTACCCTTGGACTATGGATTGTATTCTTGGGAAAATAAGACACATGCAAGTGAAATGGTTGTTTATCTCAATGCACCTTAAAGGAATGAAGCAATAAGTGACATAATTGACACCTGCATCATTACCTATGCCCCTCAGGCATGGCACTTATCCCCATCTATCACCACAACTCCAGTAACACAAGCACAATCATTGTATTACCTTATTGGCTCAAAGGTACTCTAAGTAAATACAGACAAGGTGTATATAGCAGTTTCTGACACAAAGTAAGTGTCTAACACATATTAGCTTTAATTTTTGACTGACAGAACAGCTTACTCTGACTAGAATGGTAGAACATGAGTATAGCTAAGAAAAGTTATGCTGGGAGGAAAGAGGGAAGTGTGTGTTATGTTCAAGGATATCAGTCTGGAACCATAACAGAAACCTCAAAGCAAGGGGATAATTATAAAGGTTCCTGAAATCTAGAATAGTACATGAGCATTTAACTTTCTTTTTAGAAAAGCACATGTTAAATGAAGAAAGGATTGATAGGTGGATGAATAAATGGAAGGATGAAAGAAAGGAGAAAAGCAAGGAAAATAAAGTCGCTCACTTTGGGATTTGACAGTGTGGCAGAAAGAATTCATGCTTTAGAATGAGAATAACTGGATAGAAATTTCAACTCTGCTTCCTATTATTACAATACAATTTTAAATTAATTGTCTTCTCTCAGTGAGCCTCAGTTTCCTACTATCAGGTGGAGGTCACAATTCCCCTTCACACAGCTGCTTGATGAGAATTAAATGAGGTAAACTCTGTGGAGCTGGGCAGAGTGTCTGACCATAGGGTAAGCCCAGTCAGTCACTCATCAGCTAAACATCCATGTGGTCTCCAGAGGCTCTGCAGTTGAGATGAAATTGTGCTCAGCAAATAGTCTTCACTGCCTCATGCTGCTTAGTTAGTAAAAGCCATGCTTGCCACTGCAGCAGCACAGAGAGCTGGGCTCCTGACCCAGCTATTGCTAAGACTCAAACTGGCAGTCAAGGTGAATAGGTATTAAAATCCAGAACATGTAGCCATCATATTATAGGCAGCTAACTTAGATAGAAATTAATATAAGCCAGAGAAGGATTAGGCCCTCAAGAAAGTCAACACACACACACACACCTCCCACACACAAACACACATTAGAATTGCAGCTGGAGGGCCGGAGGGTTAGCTCAGTGGTTCCGGTGCCTGCCTCACAAGCACAAGGTCCTGAGTTCGATCCCCAGTAACCACATACAATGCTGGGCGTGGAGACTCACGCCCACCAACCATCAATACCACATACCACAGTACTGGGAGTGGTGGCTCATGCCTGTGATCCCAGCACTCGGGAGGCAGAGACAGGAGGACTGCTGAGTTCGAAGCTTGCCTAGGCTACATAGTGAGTTCAGAACCAGCCTGAACTACAAAGCGAGACCCTGTCTCAAAAAAAAAAAAAAAAGAATTGCAGCTGGAAGCACATCTGAAGAAAGCCAGATCTAGATTCTTTTCTAAGGGATAAACAGTAACTTAATTTGATCATCTGGTCCAGTCTAAATCCAGATAAGCATCAGTTGCCTAAGTGAGTGACCAGACCATCTAAACCTATCTTTCCCCCCAAATTCCTCTGTTCTTTCCTATACCCTTCCTCTTGATTTTGCTATGTGCCTTGTTTTGCCACTGGATCAGTATTAGCTAAGCAGCTAAACTTTTTATCCTATAGGTTGACAGCAACTTGACTAGAATATACTCACATTGTGACTGAGTGTATAAGTTACCTTTGCAAATGGTCTCATCCATATGGGACCCCCTCCTGAAATCAGCAACTTTTCTTTTCTCATTTCCAGTAAAACTCTCTTAACTTCTTCCTTTGGTTCAAGACATCATTCTTCAATGTTGTGGGATCATGAACTTAGCACATTTGACATTTAGCAGGTCAGGAGCTATATTTCCCCTATATCAATCCCACAGTCCTGAGCAACATCTCAAGCCTCTCATGTTTCTATTAGGCTAGAGACTGCTATGGACAAGTGTGGTACAGGCTCCCCTTCTCTGCCCAGCACTAGGCAACCTTCCTTTCCCTGGCTATCTACTTGTCCTCTTCTACCAAATAAGCAACATACTTCTTACAGTCTCTCAATCACACTGAAATTCTGCCCTATGCTCTCTGTATTTAAAGGTATGGAGAGGGAAAGACATATCTAGCAAGTTTAGGAATGATTGTTAAAGACATGTATTATCAACAACCCTCATCAGTCCTTCATGGAGTTCTCCTCGAACAATCAGCCTGGCTGGGGAAAAAAAAAATCCTCTTTTCTAAAAACAAGATTGAGTTTGCCAGTCCTAAGGCATTCATGACTGTCCTACAAAGGAAAAACTCCTGAGACAAAGAGCTGTTTGGGGCACTTCCCCCCAAACAGAGCAGAAAACACATCCTGCTGAGCAGCAGCAGCCCTAGCCTGTGGTGTAGTAGTGGGGATACTAGCAGCAGGAAACCAGAGGCTGGCACTGGCAGTGTCTGGATGGATTTGTTCATATCCTTGAAATGCCATAAGTGTTAGAAAAACAACAGTGGTAGAAGAAAGGACAAAAGTAGGGGAAGAGCAGAATTTCTTTAAAATCATCAGAAAAACAATAATGTGCTCAAAAAGAAAACATAAAGAAGCACCGTTTGTCACAGGAGTGAAGCTGAAAACAAGAGAAAATTCCCACAGCGCAACAGGCTGAGGACCTAGAAGTGACATACCCAGAGAACTTGAAGGGTTCCACCCAACAGGTACTTTTACAGGGTCACAGTCACACTGTGAATGCACATGAAATGAAATGCAGCTTCCTGGCTCAGTATGCAGAAAAATGTACAGTTAAAGCCACTGGAATGTACAGTTTTTCCATTTCTCCTACAGTCTTCCTTCTGGCCTGTCATAATACTTTTATTCACTATTTAGCATCATTCTAAGTAAAGAAAATTAACATTTTAAATTATTAACATAAATTTTACCATTCATATTTGTATTGTGAAATGCCAGTTTTAAAGGTAAATATTGAAACATAAAACTAATATGGAGAATCACAGAAATTACATAATTCATATTCCATAGCTGGCACAAACTTATATATTTCATTCTTATTGGAACAGAGGAAAAGCTGCACCAAACTAGCTGTGCTGCTCTGTTTTATTCCTTGCTACATATTCACTTCAGCACATCCTCCTCACCTTCACCTCACTAATGTAGAAAAAGAAACCATGATGGCTCCATCTTTCCCCTTCCTGACACATCCTCATTCTTAACGTAAGTGGCCATCTAATGCAGAGAGGCAACATAATAAGTAAGAGAGGATTTAACCTGGTTCCTTTGTCTTCTGTGTTTCTGAGATGTGCTTCTGTGCTCAGAGAAATTTCTGGTCTGAATAGAAACCATAGCCCTCAGCAAAGTCTGCATCTTTTCTTACTCAGCCATGGGCAGCACACATATTCCTCCTACTTGCTTTGAGTCTTGTTAAATTCCACGTGCTACAGGCCCACTGGACACTGAAAATGCTATACACAAATAAGATTGCAAGAATCAATGACACAAACTCCGCTTATCTCCACGGTTCACCCGCATGCCCCATTGTTTCAGAGATGAAACACAAATTCAGAGATTAAATTATCAAGAATTTTAAGGAGAGTTGAGACCTGAGCACAGCCCTAAGTGATTGTTTTCTCTAGGTCTACAAGCTTGTCAAGAAGCCCAAGTCAACAGACTCAGCAAAATTCAAGGTCCCTAGTGGAAGGCTGAACTCAGTATCCATGGGCTTGCAAGCATTCTTATTCAATTTAGGGTCTTTTCTCACTGTTAAGAGTTGAGTAGTGCCTAAAAAATGTTCAGATATTAAACCTTAGTCTCTATGAATGTGACCTTACTTGCAAAATAGGATCTTTGCAGAATAGTTACGGAGCTCTAAGCGAGATCATCCGGGGTTTGGGGGAGGCCCTAATCCAATGACTGTGCCCATAAAAGAGAAAGGATCCAAAACACACACATACACACACACACACACACACACTCACGTAAGAGACAGGGGAAAGGCCCTGTGAAGACAGAGGTAATGATTAAAGTAATATAGCCACAATCCAGGGAATATCACAGTTCAACAGAAGGCAGAATGGGCATAGGAGACTTCTTCTCCAGTTTGGAAGGAATGATAGCCCCAGTGACAGCTTGATTTCAGACTCCTGGCCTCCAGGATCATGAAAAAATAAATATTTCTTGTTTTAGATCACTAAATTGGTAATAGTTTTTTACAGTAGCTCAAAAAGAAGGATATATTTGTGACTTCTCTTCTGCCTGGGCTGTCTTCCCCACAACCAACCTCCTCACATACATCACACTACTGTATTAAAAACACTTAGCAGAGGGCATAGTACAGTTTTGATAAAATCAATGGTAGCTAATCATAAGATCTAAATTCACAGGACCTTGTCTATCATAAATGTTCTGTACCCATAAATCCTAGCATAGAGAAGAGGCTCCATATATAGCTTCCAAATGAGCAAATGAATGAATCAATGAAGGGTGTTTCTTTGAAAATTCAATATTCCACATCTTCACCCAACAAGTCCTCTCCATATTCTATGAATAAATTAAACATATTTCTATATATCACCAATATCATTGTTTTAGTTATTCATTCATCCATTTAATAACTATACTGGCCCTACTTAAGAGGCTGTCGCTATAGGAACAAGCAAGACAGATGAAATCTCTGTTCTCATGGAGCTCATGTTCACATAGAGGACAAGTGAAACAAGAATAATATAATAATTTCATAGTGATGGCTGCTACAAGGAATAAAAAGCTGATGCAAAAACCACAGTAGGAAGGCAGAGAATCTTTTGGATGGAGTGATCAAGGATTTCTGGAGCAGTAACATCTTAGCTGAGATCTAAATGAAGTGTGTAGACATCCAATGCATAAGTCAGTGTAGTCTTCCTCTGGCTCCTGATATACAGTGAAAGAAAAATGGTATCTAAGGTCCTAAAAGCAGAAAGAGAAAATATCCCAGACAAAGAGCACAGGAAATACAAAGGCACTGAGGCTAGGCAGGTTTGACAACGAACAAGAACAACATGAGGATACAGCATGAGGCTAATGGGAAACTGAGAAAATGGGTCAAAAGGAAAGGTAGGATCCAGCTCATGTAGGGTCTCATAAGCAGTGACAAGGAGTTCATATTGTTTTCTAAGAAGAGATACTACAGAATTTTGAGAAGGAAGTAACTGGATCTAAGTCCCCCTGACACAGCATGGAAGACAGTCTGAGGGGAGTGCAGAGTGAAAATAAAAC
This sequence comes from Thryonomys swinderianus, assembly GCA_004025085.1. Lineage (NCBI taxonomy): Eukaryota > Metazoa > Chordata > Mammalia > Rodentia > Thryonomyidae > Thryonomys > Thryonomys swinderianus. The sequence goes on from PVIC010013975.1 coordinate 34,982, forward strand.
CTGAGACCTGTTAAGCAGCTCTGCACCCATCTAGTCAAGAGGGTATGACAGCATGGACAAGGCTCTCTCAGCAGAATTCTAAAAGGCATTGTGTGTGCAAGTGTTTCCCAAGAAGTAAAGGTCTTAAAAAAAAATGTGCTTCTTTTTTTTTTGAGACAGGGTCTCACGTTATAGTTCAGGCTGGTCCTGAGCTCAAAAAATGTGCTTCTTTTTAATCAGATTAATATGAGTGAATTCAAAATTCTCAAGGATGAATGGGGCTTTCCTTATACCCTGCTCACTCCCAGCCAAGCTGATTCAAACTTAGCAAAGCCTGGTACTCTCTGCTGCATCACACTCTATAGTAAAGTAAAAGAAGTCTTCATAAGTAATGGTGTCTTCCTCTACTCCTGATATACAGTAAGATAAAAAAAAAAAGCATCTTCGCTCCTAGTAGTATCACCCCATTATTCATTCAGTAGTCAATCCAAGTTATTTTGTCCTGTCTATTGCCAACCACAAATGACATAAAAGATGGGTGCCATAAAAGCTTCTGGTATGTAACATGCTGAAGACACTGGATACTTTCTGGGTTATGATCCCACCTACTGGGAGACAGCCAGCAAGAGGGTGGTGGTTTCACAGTGCAGTTCCTCATGAGATATGTGACCTGCCACATATGTCTCCTGGATCTAATTCAGAGGAGAATAACTGAAGAAATATTTTACACTGTTTGGTATTCATAAAGCTTGATAAGCAGGCTTGACTCTGCTCAAAATTTCCTCTCTCACATATTCAGTAAGACAACACAAGAGCCTCTTTCCAATAGGATGTGGTAAGTCAGTGAATTGGAGCTTCTGTCTTTAATCTTTGAATTTTTAATTTTATTGATATTTGTTTTATTGGTATATAATGATTACATTCATTGTGGGGAGATGCAACATGGATATAACGCAGTTTAATTCTTTTTTTTTTTTTTTTTTTTTTTTTTTTGAGACAGGGTCTCACTTTGTAGTTCAGGCTGGCCCTGAGCTCACTATGTAGCCCAGGCAAGCCTCAAACTCAGTGATCCTCCTTCCTCTGCCTCCCAAGTGCTGGGATGACAGGCGTGAGCCACCACGCCCAGCACCAGTTTAATTCTTTTTATGTCCCCTTCTCAAGGTCTGTATCTTCTTTAGACAAGTGAAGCATCCATCCAAGTCTAAGCAACAATTTACCTTATACCTTGTCAAGTGGGAGGGTAATTCTATAACAAGACCCACTTTAATATGCCAAGGAAGGAATGTAGTTTTTGCCACAAGACAGTATCCAGCACCCTGGCTAATAAAGCAACTTAACTGTGGACAAATAAATAAATGTATGTTGTCAGTTCATAGACTCAGAACAAAAGTGAAGCTTAAATTCACTTATGTTTCAGCATCTAAACACCTGCACTAAGGGTAAATGAATAAAAATAGTGAGATCATGGGATTAACATTAGCTAATCTGTTACTTGGATTCCCATGTATTCTCAAGAAGTCAAAGAAGAGAACTGAATGAAAGTGTTCATGGGATTAAGAATCATGCGTAGTAAATAATATATTTCCATTCCCAGCTCCTGGATGAATTGACTTTGTTTATACCACACAATCCCACCTAGTACAACTTTGACCACAACTGAAGAGGTCAAAGATACCACCTGATCCAAGGATAGTTTCTCATGGACTGAGATAAGCCAACAAATTCCTCTCCTGGGAATTTAATCACAGTGACCCAGAGTCTGTTCCAAGCTGACAGCAAATGTTTGAGGTCATGATGTAGAGCAGAGGTTGGAAAGCTCAAGCCATGGCCAAATCTGACCTGCTACCCATTTCTATTAAAAAAATGTCATTGGAACACAGCCGTGCCTACTTGTTTATGTATTGTATCTGTTTCTAGGGACAGAGCTGAAACCCCATAACACAGACTGGATGGTCCACAAAATCAAAAATACTTACCATCTTTTTTATTGAATTCTTTATTGGTACAGTTTATATACATCTCAAAATCACATATAACATTGGGAAATTTGTACCAGTATATGCCACAAGTTAATTCTCATTTTTACCCATATCCCTACCCACTCCCCCCTCCTCCCCCTTTATACATGCTCTTTTATTTTCTTTCTGTATCATATTTATTCCTTCCTCTCATCACATTCCCACACCAAGTTTCCTATAGAAATATTCCACTCTATAAAAGCTGTCCTACTTTCTAGAACTCATTTGCATCTACAGGTGTTCATGCCAAAGAGAAGATCCGGAAATTGTCTATCTGTGATCTATTGATTTCAC
>PVIC010013976.1:0-27201 GCA_004025085.1 Thryonomys swinderianus
TTTTTTTTTTGCTTTTTGGAGACAGGGTCTCGCTTTGTAGTTCAGGCTGGCCCTGAGCTCACTATGGTGCCCAGGCAAGCCGCCGCGAACTCAGCAATCCTCCCGTCTCTGCCTCCCGAGTGCTGGGATTACAGGCGTGAGCCACCACGCCCAGCATTATATGTGGTAACTGGGGATCGAACTCAGGTCCTTGTGCTTGTGAGGCAGGCGCCGGAACCACTGAGCTAACCCTCCGGCCCACATTTTTTAAATATTTTTAAAATCTTCTGCAAAGAACTGTATATTATTTTTATAACCAGAGGAAATGACAATATTTTTTGTTAAAGAGTTTATAAAATAAGACAGTAAAATAGTGCAAAAGCTACTCAGTTTTCCCTCTAAGATTAACTTGTTATAGCTTCCAAATACTTTAATTTGTTGATGGGTTTGCATTTAAAACATCTTTTAAAAATCTGGACAGAAAAACTACAGGATTTTTAGTGAAAGAACACTAATGTTATGTAAAATCTTGTTAAGTCAAATAGTGGGTTTCAAAGATTAACAGAATGTTTATCAAGTTAACCACATTCTAGCTAGAAAAAATTCTCTTAAGGTTGGAGATCAGTTGAACCAAACTGTGCAAACTATAGGTAAACTGATTAGGTATGGTTTTCGGTTCGCCTTATTCCTAGGACTTTACCCATTCTTACATGTTCATAACACAGACTTCCTTTACTTCTTAGCTTAGCTATCACTTTTATAGAAACTGTGCCTCTGCAATCTGCATACATTCGGGTTTATAAAACCATTCTGTACTTAGTCCTTAATTTCTGTGTGCCTTGTATTGTGACTGGCTGGTAATCCATGTACCTCTACTAGAGCTTAAACTCTTTGTTGTTGAGGTACAGATATTTTATTAATCATACAGTTCTTTCCCCCTATACTTAGCACAATGTCTTACACATAGAAAACACTGGTAAATAACTTATTGAGTGAATGAATGACTAGGTCACAGCTGACGAGGACTTTCTGGCAACTGAATCATTTGATGGGGAACTTTAAATTAGGTTTTCCCTTCATATGTACAGACGAGATAGTATTTAGTTTGAGTAATGAGATGTGAGTAATTCTCTCTGGAACTCTCAAGTGGAGAAATGAAAAGCCAGAGTTTTACATACCAGTGCTTTACTAGAAATAATAAATGAGGAAATGAGAGAATGAAGTAAGTACACCTAAGATTGAAAAAAATAATCTTTTAAAAGTAGATGTTGGTTTTACATCATTTTATCTGATATTAGGCATTATTTTTAAATCTTGTTCTTAATGGTATAATTTATTTCCTTCTTCTTCCCTTCCATCCTCCCTCTCTTCCTTCTTCCCTTCCTTCCCTGTCCTCTTTTGGTGCTGGAAATTGAATCCAGAGCTTCTGTCATGTGAAGCACCTGCTCTGTCTCTTAGCTCCATTCCCAGCCTGATTTCTTTTCTTTTTCTTTTTTTTTTTTTTTTGAAACAGGGTCTTGCTTTGTAGGTCAGGCTGGCTCTGAGCTCACTATGTAGCCCAGGCAAGCCTCGAAGAACTCAGCAATCCTCCTGTCTCTGCCTCCCGAGTGCTGGGATTACAGGCGTGAGCCACCACACCCGGCACTGTGGTAAGTGGTGCTGATGGCTGATTGATTGTTGGTGGGCGTGAGTCACCATGCCCAGCATTGTATGTGGTTACCGGGATCAAACTCAGGACCTTGCGCTTGTGAGGCAGGCGCTGGAACCACTGAGCTAAATCTCCGGCCCCTGATTTCTTAATATTAGATAAGTTTTATCGGTATTTATTTTTAACAAATACAAAAATGCATAAATCATTGATTATACACCTCAATAAATTTTCAGTGAAGAACAACCCAGAAGCCTCCCCTCTACTCTCTGGTCACCACCTTTCCCCACAAGTAACTATTTTCTTGTGTATTTGTTTTTTTGTTTTTGTTTTTTTTTTTTGCTTTTTTGGAGACAGGGTCTCGCTTTGTAGCTCAGGCTGGCCCTGAGCTCACTATGGTGCCCAGGCAAGCCGCCGCGAACTCAGCAATCCTCCTGTCTCTGCCTCCCGAGTGCTGGGATTACAGGCGTGAGCCACCACGCCCAGCATTATATGTGGTAACCGGAGATCGAACTCAGGTCCTTGTGCTTACAAGGCAGGCGCCGGAACCACTGAGCTAACCCTCCGGCCCGTGTATTTGTTTTTTAATAATTCCATTTTTATAGAATTCCTTGCCCTGTCTCACTCCACCCCTGTTAGGAATAAGTCAGCTTGTTGTACCCAGCTAAGTCATTACCATTTTGCACCCAGGAAGCTGAATAAAGGCACGGCAACTTTGGCCCAAAGGAGACTGCTCTGCTTTGTTGACAACAATCACCACATCCCCAAATCATCAATCATCTAACTTTCATCATAGATCTTAGACTATAGGTGTGTGGAAAGGTGAAGAACAAATTCGCTTATGTGAGCCCTGGTTCTCTTAGATAATAGAGGACTTCCATTGTTGGATTTATTGTTTAAGAGACTTTAGGGTTAGTTTGCTTCCCAGTATGGTCAGTGTCTTGCTAATGACAGTAGCTGAATACCAGTTATTCATTTATGTCATCATCCACTAGCCATCTGTGTTCTTTTTGGATCAATCACAGTGCAGTGTAAGGCACTGTGGAGGGTGTAGTGATTAATAAGCTTACTTTTTCTCTCATGTCCTTATAGCCAGGTTTGGAGAATTAAACACAAAATGAAAGTTATATTTTAGAAATGATGTGAGCTATTGAGGTAGAGATTTTTTTTTTTTTTGGACTGGGATAATAGGAACAACTATCCCAACCAAAGATAGGCAAGAGCACTCAGTCAAAAGGAATGGCACAGCCAATGGTAAGAGTGGAAAAGTACGGGAGGAGTGGGCATGGTTTCGTGAAGCTTAGACACAAGGAGAGAATGCCTGTTAGTAGGCTACAAAGGACACTGAATGCTCATTTAAGGAACTGAGACTTTATTCAACAAGCAGTGGAGAGTCTGAGGGCTTTTGAGCAGAAGGGAACCATGGTTATAAAACCCAAATTTCTTACCACCTTCCAGCTGCATCCCTCAGTGAAGATGACTCCTGCCCCTGAGGTTGTGTAGGTTAGGCCAGCGTGGGCATTAGTCTGATTCATTTGTCATCAGCAAAGGCATTAACAGTAGTGAAGGCACCATAGCGATTGTGCAGTTTTCTCACTTTTCCTCGAGGGTTTTGGCCAGTCTGCTCTTCTCTGAGTAAACGAAAGAGAGAACTTTGAACATTTCAGGAAAAAGTATGAGATTAAGAGTAAGAGCAGGGGTAGCTGTGAGGTAGAAGTGAGATTAGACATGCATTTCCTATTTTACTACAACTGTGCTTGTCCTGTCTTAAGACTCTTTGTAAATAAAGAAGTATCAGTCTATATGGGAAAAGCGCATGTAACAGTCAGATCCTGAGTTTAAGTCCCAACTCTGCTACTTACTGTCATTGTGACCTTAAGCGAGTTAGTTGCCCTTTGTGAGCCTGTCACATGGTGATTCCAGTTGGAACATAACTGTAAAAGCATTATTGAGATGCAGGCATGTTGCTTTGGTTGCTATTAGGAGATGATGTTTCTTATAGGCATTGCTGACTTTGTTCATAGATGCCTCTGAACAGACCAGTGCATGTCCTACATCAGGCCCACTGGCTTGGAGCCAGTGTGGTGTTACAGAAAAGCAATGGGGTGGAAAGGAGAAAACTGAATTCCAGCCCATGACTTCCTACTTGTCAGTATAACCCAGATGTAACTTGGGCTTTTTTAGAGCTAACTTGCTTTTGTTTTAAGGTACTATAAAACAAAAGAAAACATCAGAACCAATAGAAACAAGACACATTCTCTCAAATTCAATTCCAAAATACTTAGTAAACAATTCAGATCTTGACCAGAAGATTCTTTTTTTTTTTTTTGAGACAGGTTCTCACTTTGTAGTTCAGACTGGCCCTGAACTCAATATGTAGCCCAGGCTGGCCTTGAATTCATAGTAATCCTCCTGCCTTTGCTTCCTGAGTGCTGGGATTACAGGCATGAGCCACCATGCCTGGCACTGTGGTATGCAGTACTGGGGATTAAAGTCAGGACCTTGTGCTTGCCAGGCAGGTGACAGAACCACTGAGCTAAATCCCTGGCCCCTACCAGAAGATTCTTAAAGAGAAGATACATTGATATTATACCCCCTTATACATCGGACATTGAACATTCTTAACAGTAGATTTTTAACACCATGAGAAAGTTGTGCTGTCTTTTTTTCTGTTCCCAAGCCTTTCAGCCATGTCTTAGGCTGTGTTCTCCTGCATTAGCTGTGTTCCTAGATTTTTCCTTGACCTCTTTACCATCACTGTCATTATCATTATTACTATTTACAGTTGTCCACTCTCTTGAAGCTAATCTCTTCAGCTGATCTCAGTGGGAAAGAATTTTCTCTCCTTAGAAAACAGACAGGGAGGCATTTAATACTTTGTCCCTGTGTTACTGGCTAGATACAAGGTACATCAGTCCACCTCTTTTAACACCTTTTCTGTGAAGTTTGAATCTAGCAATATTTGCTCCTTGAAACTCAAAAGTGAGGATGAGATGAGGTAAAGGATAAGAAAATACTCTGTAAATGTTAAAGCACTGTGCAAATATAAGGTTGCATTAATTTGTAGCCTCAGTAACCGAAGAGTTTGTCTTTGTGTCAACTCAATCTCCTAAGATCCTAATGGAACGAAAATCTATGTTCAGAAAGATCTTCCCTGTTTTTAGTCATGGCTGTGACTGCCTAGCAATGCATTTTTGTACAGTCCTCTTAGGCACACAAAGACTGGGCAGCCTGGTGGATTTTACTTCATCACATAGTACTCCTTTAATGCCCTATGGTTGGACTCATCCTCATGTCATCGTTTCAGCCAGTGAAGCAACCTGAATGTTACTTGGGTTGCAAAACTGTGCAAACTATCAGTTCTCTTATTTTCATTAAAAACCCTCTTCCTGTCTATGGAGCTCCTCTGGAGTAGGCAATTGCAGTATTTGATCATAGTCAGTGTCAGAGCCATCGTCATGTAGAGAGGACATGTGAGCTTTGGAGAGTCTACTTCTGGTGTGACTTTCTTTCCTCCTTTGTAAAACGAAACTACCAATACCTACTTAATTAGGTTGCTGTGGGGATTAAAGACAGTGTTTATAAAGTCCCTGACAGTACATGCTATCAAAATCTTCATAGGTGTTACAACTGCTTTGCAGATGTCCATAACCACTTTCCTGTGTTTCACACGTCCATTTCAGTATTCTCACACTGTAAGAATGTCTTCAGGGTTTCCTAAGAGAAAGGAAGTTGACTTTAGACTCAAACCCTTCTTCAAACAGAACAGAAAAGCTTTTGTGTGCCTTATAATTGGCATTTCATATGAGATTTTATTTGAAAAAGACCTATTGATTGAAAACAACAAAGCTTTACAATTTTAATTTAGCTTTCTTCTCACACATGCAGAAATCTGTTTTGCAACATGACTGCCAATGACTTGGAGAATGTGCCCTAATACCAGTTTCTTTCTTTCTTTCTTTTTTTTTTTTTTTTTTTTGAGACAGGACCTCCTTTTGTAGTTCAGGCTGGCCCTGAGCTCACTATGTAGTCCAGGCAAGCCTCAAACTCACAGCAATCCTCCTGCCTCTGCCTCCTTAGTGCTAAGATTACAAGCATGAGCCACCACACCCGGCACTGTGGTATGTGGTTACCGGAGACCAAATTCTGAACCTTGCACTTGCAAGGCAGGCAATGGAACCACTGAGTTAAATCCCCAGCCCCCTGATCCTAGTTTATAAATTCTAACTTATCCCATGACATATAATAGACACTAAGAAGTGCTTATTGAAAGAATAAATTCTTACACATGGTTGCATTGAGGGTCAACTGAATGGTGTTAGACCTTTGTTTTATTTTCTTGGTGTGCATTCTTTTACTGAACACATTATTAAATGGTAATATGTTTTTAGTCAAGATATCATCCTTTCTGATTTAAGCCTTTGTATGTTTTACATTCTGAACTTTGGTAATTCATTCAGAGAAGTTGCTTTTCTTAGAATCTAGGCAGGCAGCTAATGAGTTTTATGAACCTATAGAGCTGTAAGGGGTCTGAAAAGGGAGACTGGAAAGGAGGAAGAGTGCTGAAGACAGTGGTATGGAGAAGTGGTTATGAATCAAATCAGCCTGTGCAAAATAGCAAGACCCTGTCTCCAAAACCAAACAGCAATAACATCCATGCACATAAAAAAATTCTTGTTGGTTTTGACTTCATTTAAATAGGGCAAATTCCTACCTATGAATCTTTCTAGGCAATTTTATATCAAAATATACAAGTACTGGGCCAGAGATTTAACATGTGGTTCCAGCACCTGCCTAGCAAGTGCAAGGTCCCTGGTTCGATCCCCAGTAACCATGTACAATAGTACTGGGTGTGGTGACTCACACCCACCAATAATCAGTGCTGAGCCTGGTAGCTCACACCTGTAATCCCAGCACTCAGAAGGCAGAGGCAGGAGGGTTGCTAAGTTCGAGGCTTGCCTGAGCTACATAGTGAGCTCAAAGCCTGCCTGAACTACAAAGCAAGACCCTGTCTCTCAAAAGAAAGAAAGGAAAGGCAGGGAGGGAAGGAGGGAGGGAGGAAGGGAATATCTTCAGGTAAAGTTACTTATATCATCGTTATTCTTACATTTATATCCATATTAGGCCTTTATAATCTGGATCCGTCAGAGAGTTTCTGCAGAAAGACATATATGTTAAGTAAACCAAAAGTGTCTTAAAAGGAGGATACCAGTTATTGGTAGGCAAATAGGTAAGAGGTTTGTGAAGAATTTGCATACTTCAAGAGTGGCCTCGTGGCAGGAGTGTAGCTCAGTGGTAGCGCATTTGTCCAGCATTGCCATGTTTCAGTCTTTAGTACAAAAAAAAAAAAAAAGCAGAGTGACCTTGTTTTGTGCAAAGCTAGGGAGACAGAAGAAAGTATGGAGTGCATGCATGTTGATGTGCGTCACAGTGTAGACCGACCACAAGACCTGGGGGAGGGAGAGCCAGATCTTGCTGTTATCGAGAGGTTTAAGACCACATTTTTCATATTTAAAATGATTAAGTTTTGGCAAAGTTGTTTTATTTCAGTTTTTAGAACTGTTAGATTTTCTAAAATGAAATCTGTAAGACACAAAGTAGGAAATTGGCAGGCTGGCGTTGAGTTGTCATTAGAGGAAGGAGGAGTCCTGGGAGTGGGGACAGTGTAAACCATCCATCTGGCTGCATTTCTCTTTTTTATGATAAGAGCCACCCACCTTCCTCCCAGAGCAGAGCTGCTCCTCTGGCTAAATCCAAACACGCTACATATCAGTATGCTAGAGCTGCCTTGTAGTCCTCAGAGTCTAGCATTGTTCTCTACCAGGCTTCTCTTGTTTTGGTTCTTGTTATTGAATCTTCCTTTTGAGCTTCTGAACCACATATCTTGCTGCCTGTGTGGTGTCCCCGTGAGGATGTACCAAAGTGCTTGAGACAGCATGTTCAAAGTGAAGGCATCTTCGGTCCAGAGCTGTAGGTCACCTTTACTCCTTCTTGTTGAATTTCACAATCTTCTACCATATTCCCAAGATGAACATTTGGGTACCATCCTTGATTTTCCTATCTTACTGTCTGCCCTCAGTTAACAAGAGTGTGGTTCAGTTTGTCATCCCTTCTGTTGCTGCCTGGGTCAGGCTATCACTGTCTCAGCTGAGTTGCTACATTAGTTTTCTGCCTAGCCTTGCTCTTCCCTCCCTCCTTCCCTTTTGCCCATTGTATCTGGAATCTTCCTAAAATGTAACTTAGATCACCATTCTGTATTTTAAGTCTTCAACCTCTCCTCTTTGCTTTCCTGATGTGGCATCAGCTTACCCATTAACTAATTTTTTTTTTTTTTTTTTTTGTACTGAGAGTCAAACTCAGGGCCTTGCGTTTGCCAGGCAGGCGCTGTGCTGCTGAGCTACATCCCTGGCCTGTTAGCTGACTTTTTTTAAAGACCACTTACACTGAACTATTTGCTGTACTTGGTCTCCCTTGTCTGTGGTCTGTTAAATATGCTAATTATTCTTCCTGCGAAGCTCTACCCATTTTCTAGCCATCCCCCACTCCAGCAGCCTATCCTTCAGGCTTCAGCTACAATATCACTTTTCTCAAGGAAGCCTTCCCTGCTCTCTCCAAGCTAGATGAGGTGTCCTGCTTGTGTGTTTCTGTAAAAACTTGTTTTACTTAATTGGAAGGTTTATCCTATTGTACTTTGCCTGTTCGCTTGTCTGCTACCCCCAGGAGACTGCTAAGTCTCCTACCCATGAGTCTCCTGAGTAGGAGTGATCGATGGTATTCATCAGAGAATAGCTTCTGGCATATAACTAAAAGCACAGTAAGGTTTTCTCCCTCAAATAAAAATGTACATAACATTTACTTTTAACCACTTGAAGTGTACAATTCAGTGACACTGAATTACATTCATTGGAGTTTTTCATCATCCCTAACTCTCTGTGCCAGTTAAAGAGTAATTTCCCCAGCCCCTTGCCTCAGCCCTTCCCTGGTAACCACTGTTCTTTTTATGTATTTGACTGTTCCAGTATGTCATATAAGTGACATCATCATATTTGTCCTTTTATATCATATAATAACATAATGTTTTCAGGATTCATCCATGTTGTAGATGGGTTAGAAGTTCTTTCCTTGGGCCGGAGGGTTAGCTCAGTGGTTCCTGCGCCTGCCTCGCAAGCGCAAGGTCCTGAGTTCGATCCCCAGTAACCACATATAATGCTGGGTGTGGAGACACGCCCACCAACAATCAACACCGCATACCACAATGCCGGACGTGGTGGCTCACGCCTGTAATCCCAGCACTCGGGAGGCAGAGACAGGAGGATTGCTGAGTTCGCGGCAGCTTGCCTGGGCACCATAGTGAGCTCAGGGCCAGCCTGAACTATAAAGTGAGACCCTGTCTCAAAAAGCAAAAAAAAAAAAAAAAAAAAGAAGTTCTTTCCTTGTTGAAGGTCCATAATAGACCACTATGCAGCATTTTATTTATCCATTCGTGGAAGTTGGGACTGTTTATGAGTTTTGGAAATTGTGAATAATGCTGCTAGGAATATCTGTTGAGGTCCTAGCTTTCAGTTCTTTTTAGTATATACTTAAAAGGAGAGTTGGTCTTAACAGTGATTCTGTGCTTAATTGTGCAGGCACCATCCTCTTTTCTGTACCAGCTGTGTATTAGGGTTCCACCTTCTGATATCCTTATCAGTACTTGCTATTTTCTTTTTTTTTTTAACTTACTTTCCTTTTTGTGTGTGGGTGGGTGTTTATGGTACTAAGAATTGAACCCAGAGCCTTCACACTGAGCTATATCTGCTCTTAATAGCTTTTTTTTTTTTTTTGCTTTTTGAGACAGGGTCTCGCTTTGTAGTTCAGGCTGGCCCTGAGCTCACTATGGTGCCCAGGCAAGCTGCCGCAAACTCAGCAATCCTCCTGTCTCTGCCTCCTGAGTGCTGGGATTACAGGCGTGAGCCACCACATGGGGCATTGTGGTATGCGGTGTTGATTGTTGGTGGGCGTGTCTCCACGCCCAGCATTATATGTGGTTACCAGGGATCGAACTCAGGACCTTGCACTTGTGAGGCAGGCGCCGGAACCACTGAGCTAACCCTAATAGCTTTTAGAGGGTTTCACTAAATTGCTAAGGTACGCATTTGGGTTTGAACTTGATATCCTCCTATCTCAATCTCCTGGAGTGCAGAGATTACAGGTGTGTTCTACCACACTTGGTTTATTTGCTTGTTTTTTAAAAAAATAATGTAATAATCATCCTATGGTAGCTTTCATTGTGATTTTGATTTGCTGTTTTGTTTTGTTTTGTTTTGTTTTGAGACAGGATCTCGCTTTGTAGTTCAGGCTGGCCCTGAGCTCACTATGTAACCCAGGCAAGCCTCGAACTCAGCAATCCTCCTGTCTCTGCCTCCTGAGTGCTGAGATGACAGGTGTGAGCCACCACGCCTGGCACTGTGGTATGTGGTATTGATTGCTGGTGGGCGTGAGTCACCACGCCCAGCATTCTATGTGGTTACCGGGATCGAACTCAGGACCTTGCGCTTGCAAGGTAGGCGCCAGAACCACTGAGCTAAATCTCTGGCCCCTGATTTGCTTTTTAATTAATAGTGATCTTGAACATCTTTCCAAATGTTACTTGCACTTTGTTTCTCTTCATGGAGAAGTGTGTGTGTGTGTGTGTGTGTGTGTGTGTGTGTGTGTGTATTTTACTGGAAACTGAACCCAGGGCTTTTGCACTGAGCTACATCCCTGATCTATTTTAAAATTTTCATTTTGTGATAGGATCTTAATAAGCTTCCCAGACTGGCAAACTTGCAGTCCCCCTGCCTCTGCCTTCCAGAGAGCAGAGATCACAGGTGTGCACTACCACCCTTGGTTTTCTCCATTTTAAATTGTTTTTTAGTTATAGGAGTTCTTTATATGTCCTGGATAATTAATCCCTTATCTAATACGTAATTGTGTGAATTGTCTTTTCACTTTCTTGATGGTATGCTTTAGTATACAAGTTGTAAATTTTGATAATTCTAATCTGTTTTTTTCTTTTACTTGTGCTTTTAGTGTCATCCAAAAAATTATTGTCAAATCCAGTGTCATGAAGCTTTCCCCTATGATTTTTTTAATAAATTGAATTCTTTATTGGTATAATTTATATACATATCAAAATCATGTATAACATTGGGGAATTTGTACCAGTATATGACACAAGTTAATTCTCATTTTTACCCATATCCCTACCCACCCACCCCTCCTCACCCCCTTTATACATGCTCTTTTATTTTCTTTCTGTATCATATTTATTCCTTCCCCTCCTCACATTCCCACACCAAGTTTCCTATAGAAATTTTGCACTCTGTAAAAGCTGTCATACTTTCTAAAGCTCATTTGCATCTACAGGTGTTCATGTCAAAGAGAAGATCCAGTAATGGTCTATCTGCAATCTATTGATTTCACTTATTAGTGTATTCTCAGGTGTCTCCATTTGCACCTAAATGGGTCGATCTTGTCATTCTTTATGGCAGAGTAATACTCCATTTTATAAAAAAACCACATCTTCTTTATCCACTCTCCAGTTGATGGACATTTGGGTTGTTTACAAGATTGAGCTATCACGAACTGAGCTGCTATGAACAAGGGTGTACATCTGTCTTTCCAGTGTGAGTTTTTAAATTCTTTTGGGTATATTCCTAGCAGGGGGATAGCCGGGTCCCCTATGATTTTTGTGGGGTTTTTTTTTACTAAGAATGTTACAGTTTTAGCTGTTACATTTATGTCTTTGATCCATTCTGAATTAGTTTTTGTATATAGCATAAAATAAGCATTCACTTTCTTTCCTTTCCACATATATAACCCAATTTTTCATCAAAATTTTTTTTAAAATATTGAACAGTATTGGTATCTTTGTTGAAAATCAGACATTTAAGGGCTATTCCATTAATATGCCAGTCCCAAAGTTTTATAAGTTTTGATATCAGAAAGTATGGTTTGTCTAATTTTGTTATCTTTCAAAAAAGTATGAGACGTTAGTATTTATTTAGGTGGCAGTGCTTGGAATTGAAAGAAGGGTCTCACATATACCAGGCAAACACTGTACTATTGAGCTACATACACAGCCCCTGAGACAAGTTCTTAATATTGCTTGCTACTCTTTATTTAATCTTCTCATCAGTGTATTTTTTTGGTACACTCTCTCCAAGGGTGTTTCCTTCAACAGCCGATCTCAGATGACTTCCCAGCTTGTTTTCCACTATAACCCCACTACAATGCCAGTTTTCTCTTTGTCTTGCACACCATGTCTCCCTTCATTCGGATCTTTCTCTGTATGTATACAGGACAGATGGCATTTTAATCCCCCTGGATGGGCAAGGGAAGAGGGTACTACCTATCTGTTGCACTTATCTTTGAGTCTAGTTCAGTCTTCTTTAACTCTCAAGGTCAAAAGTCCCTTTTACTGTCCTTCGTCATCTGGGCTGGCTATGTTAGCTTTAGCACTCTGGAAGATGAATAACTGAAATAGTGGTGGTATGGTGGACAAGGCGCTATGATTAAGAGCCCGTGTTCCAGAGGAAATAACGTCAAAAGTGACCCCGTGGTCCAGAGGAAATAACATCAAAAGTGACCCTTGATGCAGAGTTGGGGCACTCACCACTTGTACCATTGAAAATTCATATAAAGCTCTTGACTCCCAAAAACTTTAATCCTAACTTGCTGTCCTGCTGTTGATAAGTTAACGTATATTGTGTGCTATATGTGTCATGCATGGTAAAAAATATGCAAGAACTATGAGAGATTGCTTTTACTGAGATAAGCAATTTACTGCAGAGACAAGTTGCTCATTGGAGATGATTAGCAGCATGCTGGAGGGCACTGCAGTAGCAGAAAGATTGCCTAGGAAAGTCTGACAGTGGTATAGTATGCATTCAGTTAACTCTACAGTTACGATTTAAGACTGGATCTTTACACTTGTTAATTTTCTCTGTACTGAAAAATGATACCATGTATAGCCTAAATATGTTTGAATTTTGACAAATTTATGTCGATAAATTTTAATTTTTATAACAGGCTTATGTACATTTTATGGTAGCAAATGGTCAGACATACCAGTGGTGGCAAACCCAGAGCGTGTGTGCCATAGTGGGCTGTTTGTCATCATCAGAAGCTCTAAACGTTCGTCATCACTGAAATAGACTATTACATTAGCTACAGATATTTTATGTATTCGTAACATACATAACTTTTAAAATATTTCTGCCTATTTGGTTGGTCTGGAAATTTTTTCAAGTTGCAAATCTCTAAAACATCTGCATATAAGTGGTTGTATAAAATTCAAAGGAAACAAAATAAAAGAAACATTAAAAATCCAGTAAAAGAATAACAGTCACCTGAGTAAATGTTCTTTCAGGGAAGCAGTGGGAGAGAATATCTGAGAAGTATAAAATAGCCAAAGGGTTGAATGACAGTGACATTCGTCTGGCAAAAGTCTGGAATCTGTTTCTGCACAGCTCTCGTAGGTTTTAAGGAGGGAATTGATATAATGAAAACAGATTTTTTTAGGCAAAACAGGTCTTTAGAGATGCACCTGGTGAGCTGAGGGGAGGCTAGTACAGTAGAACCCAATGAGTGGCACTGCTG
Organism: Thryonomys swinderianus; assembly: GCA_004025085.1. Taxonomy (NCBI): domain Eukaryota; kingdom Metazoa; phylum Chordata; class Mammalia; order Rodentia; family Thryonomyidae; genus Thryonomys; species Thryonomys swinderianus. The sequence goes on from PVIC010013976.1 coordinate 13,250, forward strand.
AAAATAGAGGCATCACAGGCAGGACTGGGAAGGCTTGCTTCTGGCTTGTTCTGGACAACAGAGGAGAACTGGGCAGAAGGGACAGCTAGATGGCTGGGAAAATGATGGTCCCAGTAACATAAGCGAGAAGCCAGGAGAAGAAATCCATTTTGGAATTGAGTGATTTAAAATGCTTACATTTTGTAATGCTGGCAGGCCCCCTTGGGACAACTGTGGAACTCAGAAGAACAGTAGGGCTAGTGACAGAAATCTGAAAACCATTGCTGTGCAGAATATTTTGAGTAGACGAAAATCCCTAAAGGAAGGAATGTAACAGAAATATCATCAGGCCAGCCCCTAGAGGAGAAAGAGGCTGTGGGAGGGGAAAGAGAACACAGGTGCAGTTAAAACTAGGATAGCAATGTCACCTAAGCCAGAGGAAGAGAAGTGGACAAGAGGACATCCAGTGAGAAGACACGGGAAGGAAAGTGAAGGTTCAAAATGTGATGGGAAACAGGGGTGATTGCAGGACTGTGGTCCTGGGGAAGGTAGGAAGAGTCAGAATCTGAGAGCAAAGGCAGAGAGGTCCTAGCCCCAAACTGCTATGAAGAGCCCAGCTGCCTGCAATTAGATCACAAGAATCTGTCAGCATCATAAATGACTTACTCTTGCAGTGTTCTTTGTCCTCTGAAGAACAGATCGTGACCTAGAGTTGGGGATGACTGTGGCTTTCGAAGCCAGGAAGCGCCAGATTTTGATCTCATAGTGGGTTCCAGGCATAATCCTGTTCTCTGTAAACCAGATGCAAAAGGAAAGGCTCTAGGAATGTACACTAACTATGTAAGATACAGCTCAGTAGTGATTAAAGGGATGAAACAAATGACTGTGTGTATATTGAGTCCTGACTCATTTTCTAGCTGTGTGACTTTAGGCAAACAGTTTTAATTCTCTGAACTTGTGTTTCTGAAGACTAAAGGAGTTGATGTAAGCAAGTGCTTGAAACAGCCCACTATAGTTGTGAGGTTGGATCACCACAGACTCCTGGAGGAGCATGAAAGGGGAAGAATTAGCAAAGGCTAGAGTTCTGGGGTAGGCTCTGTGCGGAGGGATTTATTGGAGGTAAAGGAGGGGAAGGTAGGAGGAAAGAGATTGGAGAAAAGAAATTGTAGGTTAGGAAAATCTTCTCAGTAAAGTCAGGGATCATAATGCCTGAGCATTTTGGTGTGATTTCCTTAATGAACCAGATTATTCCTGTTGAGAATTAGTGGGAGATAGGACAGGATATAGAACTGATTATTTGTTATTACAAAAGAAGTATGAGTTGAGAGCTTAGAGCTCTTTGGCTGTGACTTTTATGCTGGCCCTTTGCTTTGGACAAATTAGCCACCTCTTAGTACCCCAAGTTTGTTCATTTGCAAAATGGAATGGACAAGACCAGTAGATGTATACCTTGCAGCTCTGAAGTCTTATGGTTCTTACATGGAAATGATATTTCTACCCCCTGCCCCCAGCATGTGGAATGGTGTGTTTTAGTGTGAAGCTCAGTGGTTCTGTTCTCATCAGCCTCATGCTGCAAGCTGGTGATCTCACAGCCCACATTCAGACTCCACAGGCTGAACTCTGTACCCAGCAGTCACTGCTGTGCCTGAGCAGGTAGATTTGTGAATGCAGCCTACAGGCTCAGTGTTCCCAGACTACTTAGAGTTAATTCTACTGCTGGCTCTCTTGAGAAGCCTCAAGTTTTATGGATACTTGCCTTGAAGTGGGCCCTCAGGAGTAAGTAGGAGGAGAAAGAGCAGTCTTTAGCCTTTAAAATGTTTTTCTGGGCTGTCCTTGTGGTGCTCACAAGAAAACTGCACTATGGATGCCAGGTGAGCTGCCAGTAAGGCCCTTTTCAGGCCTTTATGGCAGGAGCTGAGCACTTTTGCTTTTACCATTAGCACTTCTCCATTTCAAGGCTTGTATGTAATCCCCCAGGATTCTGTGTAAACAGAAGTGGAAATGGGCCTTTTAAATGCCACACTTTACTCAGAAATTGCTGGTTCCTACTTCATCCCTTTTTAAAAGGGAATTTGCATTTGTTGTTACTGTCCTTGCAGTCTTCAGGGGCACCTAGCCCTTCCTGCTTCTTCAGGCTGCCGAGCCTGCAGTGCTGCATTGTGTTGCAGCAGAGTAAGTTCCCTGGGAACCCTCTCTCCCTGCTGAGCAAGGAGGTCGCGGGGGCAGGTCTGCCCTTGCCACCGACCAACATGCTTTGTGTTTGTGGAAGAAATACTTGGTGGATTTAAAAACAACTTGAAGTGGAAAAACTAAAGCAGATGGAAACTGTTTTATCTGTATTTTGCATCCGAAAAGTTTTCAAGGTCAATTTTGTTTTCAGAGATTGAAATTTGAGAAGAGGACAAACAATTTACCCTTGTGTTTGACTCAAAGGAAGTCTTTGGGTAGGGGAGATCAAGAAAGGAAGGTAACTGGGACATACCAGGGTGCCAAAACTAACATACACCCCAGGGAGTGTTATGTATGCTTTATTAGTTTGGAATAGAACTTCTTTGAGGAGAGGAAATGCATCTCTTTTATGTGGTTCCTAACAATGAGTAGATCTAGGTAAATACAAGAAATACTAGCAGTTCAGAGGATGCTATCTTTCTATCTTCCTGGCTGATCCTTGCCCAAGGGATGATCATGAATGTTATTTAGTCCATTCACACCACAGATTTTTTTTTTTTTTGAAGCAAAAAGAACCATGTCATGGAAGAAACTGCTACAAAGGCTGTGCATAAAGCTTGAGAGTGAGATAGTTTAGTCTGGCCTCTTTTTAGAGCAGTGATTGATTAATGCTGTCTGTGTTGCTGTTTCTTCCAGAGCTGACCTGTCCGGGACGCAGCATAACTAACGAAGCTGCTGCAGGATGAGAAGATGGCAGCGCGGCTGCTCGCACCACCAGGCCCTGATAGTTTCAAGCCTTTCACCCCTGAGTCACTGGCAAACATTGAGAGGCGCATTGCTGAGAGCAAGCTCAAGAAACCACCAAAGGCTGATGGCAGCCATCGGGAAGACGATGAAGACAGCAAGCCCAAGCCAAACAGTGACCTGGAAGCAGGGAAGAGTTTGCCTTTCATCTACGGGGACATCCCCCAAGGCCTGGTTGCAGTTCCCCTGGAGGACTTTGACCCATACTATTTGACGCAGAAAGTGAGTTGGAGGAGACGCAGCTACAGATGCCCCTTTTCTGACAGGCTATGGGAGAGGGGAGGAAGAGCTGTATGTGTCTGCCGGCGTGGGGAGAAGTTCTGCACCTTTTTGCAGTTCTGGTTTGTGGGGAACATTTTACCACTTGGTTGCTGTTAAGGGTCGTTTGTGGGTCTTCTGGTTTGTCAACCTTGTTAAGAAGGATGCTGGTTTTGGCTTTAAGCCAGATATCAAAAGAAGGCATAGGGTCTTGTGTGTAGTTCAGTTTACTTGCCTATCATTCATGAGGCCCTGGGTTCAATCCCCAGCACCATCAGAAATAAAGAAGGGAAAAAATACATGGAACAGGACTATATACTAGAATCCAAAAAAGAAGAGACAGTGAAAGATAGAGCTCTTTGGAATCTCTCTAACACACATTTGAAATTCTGTTTTTGCCAGACTTGGTGGCTCACGCCTGTAATCCCAGCACTCGGGAGGCAGAGGCAGGAGGATTGCTGAGTTTGAAGCTTGCCTAGGCTACATAGTGAGCTCAGAGCCAGCCTGAACTACAAAGTGAGACCCTGTCTCAAAAAAAAAAAAAATTCTGTTTTTAAATATAATGAACCTGTGATTAATATAGTGGAGATGATGGGTTTGCTCCCTTATGCAGCCACCTTTGTAACATGAGAGCATTGTGTTTGGGTACAGGAGTAGAATAAAAGTGCATAGGGCAAGGAGGAGGACTCCAGGTCTTTGTCCTCATTACACAATTGTTCAGATGGATTCTTGCAATAAAGTCGATTGTATTCTTTTTTTTTTTTTTGAGACAGGGTCTCGCTGGTTGTATTCTTTTTGCAGGTGGAGAGCACAGGTGGAAGAAACACTGGTTTTCATTTGGCCAAGGGTTTCAAACTTCCAAACCAATGCTTGACCAGGTCTTGGGTTTCTTTCTCATAGTTGTCTTCTGAAACAAAGCAACAAGTATTGAGAAAGTTTCCTGGATGATTCACTAGCCAACTGCTTAGCTACTGAATCCTGAGGGCTGATATCAGACACAAATTAGGGGGCCCTTCATTCAACAGATTGTATAATGAATTACGTGGGGTTTTCCAGGTAAAAGGGAAGTACTTGGCTTTGTGGAAATACATAGTTATAAACATAAAGCCTAACTGCACTCTCCTTGTTAATCTCACTGTCCTTATAAACCACCCCATGAAACTGCCTTTTAATCTTTAAGGTTTAGAGGAAATTTCAGCTTTTTTGGCTTGATAATGGGACAGAAGTAAGAGATTTAACTGGAGTTGTTGAGGCATTATTAGTTCAGGATGACAGAAGCAGTTAAATCATTCACTACACAATATGGCCCCATACCCATACGTTCTGTTACAGCTCAGAACAGCTACAAGTAGGAAAAGGTGGACCAATAGTTTAAATGTTCCAATTTTAAGGAAGTAAACATGATATGATATAAAGAACAATAGACTGGGAGTAAGACTCCTGACTCTACTTCATTCACTGTTTACTTTTTCATTTTTCTCATGTAGTGTATGATCCAAGCTAGTGCAAACAATTTGTAGTGAAAAGTTAATAACAGACACTTTACAAAATGAATTCATCACTTTTATCTGTGACTGAGGGACCTAAGTCTATAGCTCTGGGCCTAACTACTTACTTTTGCAACTCATGTCTAAATTGAATTTTGTTAAACCAGGTATGAAAAATGTATAAACCTATTAGTTGTCAGAGCCCCATTTTCCTCTTGTGTCTGTTTCTCTGCCCCATTGGTATCCTCTGTCCTTTCTCAGTGCCCCAGGCCTTCTCAAGAGTGAGGACTCTCTAAAGAGAATGTGAGTTTCTGGCCAAGTTGCTGATGGAGGTCTACTGGGGGACAGGTTGACAATGATAGAAAGTCTGATTTTAGCCTTTGTCCTCACCACAGGATTAATTATTCCTAGAAAGGATGACCTTAATTTTATTTTTTTATAGTTTGTTAAAAATATTTTTAATATATTACCATGCAGAACATAATGATTTTTATAAAACACATATACCATGTCCAGGAAGAACATTCCTAGCACTTTGGAAAGCTTCATTGTACATTTATTTAGTTAGCTAGTTACTTTTTGGGTACTGTGGATTGACACCCCCCCTCCAAAGACCTCATGCATACTAGGTAAGCACTCTACCACTGAGCTATATTCCCAGCTCCTCACTGTATGTTTAAATGAGGAATTTATCAGTTGTTTAAAAATAATATACTTACTTAAGTGGACTTGCAAATCTTCACTGGCAGTACTAAACCTTGTATTAACTAGGTCTTATACTAAGCTAAATTACCAGGGTCTGCCCTACGAGGCAACACACTGGGAATTAACCCATAAATCAGAAAGTTATAAGGGTAGGGATGACTTTAAGAGGATTCTTTTCTGTTTGTTCTTCAAGGGCTGCCTTCAGTAATTCTTCCCAAAACATAATCTTTCTCTCTGCTAAATGATGCAAACAGAATTCTTTATCTTTTCCTCAAGTCTCATTTTCTAACTAATTAGTTATTTTGTGACTCTCCTAGAAATCTGTTTATCATTTCCTTCCCTCTGTCTTTTAGGGGGTAAGATAAAACAAGTTCCCCCCAAAAGTTCTGATTTCATCCCGTTGTGGATTTCATATGCCAGGGGCACCCAGGATCCTGAAAGTTATGTATCACATTTTCAGGACACTTTGTTCCAGCCTGATGCTGGCTTGGCTGTCATAGGTTTCTGAGGTCCTTATTGAGTTTCACACTGACTTTTCCAGTTGATATTCTTTTTGAATTGCCTCAGAAAGCTCAGTACTACACCCTCTTTTTTTTTCACCCCTCTTAGTACACTGTCCTAATGCCTCCTTTCTTTGTCTTTTTTGTTTTTCAACTGTTTGCTGCAAATATTTGAATTTAAGTCTTCTTCTTACATTTGTTCCTTATCTGCCCATTTTCTTACCTCTCTATACAGGAAACCACTGATGTTAGTGTCTTCTGGAGTTTCTTTATGTATGTACAAGCCAGAGCTTTTCAGGAACTTGAACACTCATAAACACCTTTGTTCATAGTTTTCTTCCTTTCTTTTTTTTTTTTAAGTTTATTGGTACATTTTAGGGATGCATTATAATCATATTCATCTTTGGGGATTTGTCCCCATACATGATATATGTTGGTTTTTATTTTTTCCCTATTCTCCTAGCTTCCCTCTCTCTCCCCCACTCCTCCTTATTTACAAAAATTTTGTTACCATTTTTTTCCTTCTTTTCTCATATTTTTTCTTTTTTTTGAGACAGGGTCTCGCTTTGTAGTTAAGCTGGCACTGGGCTCACTATGTAGCTCAGGCAAGCCTTGAACTCAGCAATCCCCCTGTCTCTGTCTCCTGAGTGCTGGGATTACAGGTGTGAGCCACCACGTCCAGCACTGTGGTATGTGGTATTGATTGCTGGTGGGTGTGAGTCACCACGCCCAGCATTGTATGTGGTTACCAGGATCAAACTCAGGACCTTGCACTTGAGAGGCAGGTGCTGGAACCACTGAGCTAAATCTCCGGCCCCATCTTTCTTCATATTTTTTCCTTCTTTCCTTTCCTCCATACTCCCTCCCTTCTTCCTGTCCTCTTTTGAACATTTGCTTCCTATTTTACATTATTTATTATATATTTTGGTCTGCATTTACTCTTGCAGTTTCTCTTACCAGGGAAACTATTCAGTATTTTATAAAAGTGTCCTATTTATTTTACTTAAGAGTATGACTTCAAAGCATATCCATTTAGCTATAAATGTCTCTAATTTATCATTCTCTAGTACTCCATTTTATTTTACAAAGTACATCTTCTTTATCCAGTCTCCAGTTGATAGGTATTTGGGCTATTTCCAATATTAAGCTATTACAAATTATGCCACTATAAACATGGACATACATATATTGCTATGGTACAATGCTTTTAATTCTTTTGGTAAGATACCCAATAGAGGAATAGCTGGGTCAAATGAGATGTCTAATCCTAGTTCTTTGAGGAATCTCCACACTGACTTCCACAGTGGTTGTACCAGTCTGCACTCCCACCAATAGTGTAGAAGAGTTCCTTTCTGTCCCCAGCCCAACCAGCATTTGTTGTTGGTTTGTTTTCTTGATAGCGTCCATTCTTTGTGGAGTGAGATGAAATCTCAAAGTTGTTTTCATGTGCATTTCTCGAATGACCAGTAATGTTGAACCTTTTTCCTTATCTTTAGTTGCTGATTTTTTTTGTTCATCTTTGAAGTATCTATTCATTTCAGATGCTCATTTTTAATTTGGTCTATAAAATTGGGTTGTCTGATTTTTATAAGTTCTTTATATATTCTAAATAGTAGTCCTTTGTCTGAGAAACAGCTTGTAAAAATTTTTCCAACATTATAGGTTGTCTCTTCACTCTGAGGTTGGTTTCTCTTTTTATGTAGAACCTTTTTAATAAGATGAGATCCCATTGTTGATTCTTTTTGCTTGTTCCTGTGCTACTGAAGTTTTGTTCATAAAGTCTTTTCCTGGGCCAATGTCTTCAAGAGTTCTACCTAACCTATTTTCCAGCAGTTTTAGTGTTTCTGTTTTAATATTTAGATCTTTGATCCATTTGAATTTTTAGTTTAGTGCATGATGAGAGATAACGGTCCAATTTTAATCTTTGGCACATTGAAACTCATTTATTAAAGAGGCTATCTTTCCTCCGGTGAAGGTGTTTGGCTCCTTTGTCAAAGATGAGGTGACTTAGTATATCTGGAGTTGTTTCTGCATCTTCAAATCTAGTCCATTGATTCTTTGGTCTGTTTCTTTGCCAGTACTGTACTGTTTTTCATCACAGTGGCTTTTCTGTTTTAAGCCTGAAGTCTTAATTTTGTTATTTACTTCATTTTATACTATAAAATCTTAAGTTTTATCATTCTCAGTTCTCTATTTCCTCTCTGGTCTACCCTTTTCATTGAATAGAACCAAGGAGTTTTCCACTTACTGCACAAAGTGTTTTGATCTTCACTTTAGAAAATATCTTCTAATGCTTTGCTTGTTGCATTTTAAATTCCTAACAAGTATCTTAAGTAAGCAGCAAGAAAGTTCATGGATTAAGTTGAAAGATGATCTTCCTAGTTGACTCCTACCCCCTTTCCCATTTCTTAGAACTAATAATAGATACGTATCTTTTTGTTTAATTGTTGTTAAAATTTTAAGAAGTCCTATAAACAAAAATCCAAATCATAGGATTCATTGATGTATCTTGAAATAGCACACATTTCTTTTGAATATTAGTTATACAAAGCTTCCCAGCATTCACTTTACATCAGTTCTTCATGAACAGTGTTCTTTTTCCCGCAAAGTGGTCCACTTAGAATCATAGGGAATAAATATTTTGTCAGAACCCAAAATTCATCCTCAATGATAGAACCAGTAGTAGAACTCATACCTCCTCATTCTACATTCATCGCAAAATAATTCTAGTTACGCACTTCTGAATTTTTTATTATTTGAACTGTATGTAGCCCCATTTGGCTTGGTTCTTAAACTAGGCAAGCAGATGTGGGAAAAAAAATCCTTTTTTATTTACATCCTGTGATTTATCCTTCACAAGATGGGTCCTAAAAAGTATGATGCTAAGAGTCATACTTCTGAGTAAAAGATAGTGTCTATGTTCTCCCTAGCCAGATAGCAGGCCTCAAGCAGCTGTCCCAGAGACCCAGGCTCACTGTCAACACTGATGCAATAAGTTGTGCATGTTATCTAGAGGCAATTTATTTAACCTGCTTGCCTGTTTTTTTTTTTCTTTTTAAAGGAAGATTGTCTTCCACCCACCACAGTACATTCCTGGCCTATGAGAATAATGTAGTAGAAAAAGCTTCCAAGTGGCAATAGAAAACCTTAGCCACAGTTCCAGCTTTGTCTCTTATTTGCCCTTGGCCAAATCACTTAAATCCTATCCATGTCTACAACATATGCCCAGTAGAGTTAGATTTATATGTGTCTTGCTAGTTGTATTTCATACTTTGCCTATCATGTACTGTGTTTTAGGCATGGAATACTACTTTCTGTTCCCTTAGCATTTCCCACCTTCTATTCTTCATACCCTCCTCTTGGAATTTACTCTGTTCTTTTAACTTTAGGTATTTTATGCATCCAGGCCTGGCACATGGGGTCGTTTCTTCCTTGTGGTCTAATTTGACTTTTTTTTTTTTTTAACCCAGAACTGATTCTTCATTTTGAGTGTGTATAGAACATTTAGGTCTTCAGCCTGACTGGAAGACAAGGTGATTTTAGGTTTCCCTCCATTTAGGTGTAGAGCATACCTCTGTTCCCAACAATCGTTTTAATTTTCCCTTTACTTCATTAATGTTAGTACTATCAGTTTCCTCCAGTAAAGAAGTCTTAAATGAAACATGTGCATGTGCACTCATGCAGTCCTGTGAGCTCACATTAGAAGCCCCTTGCCAAATCTGTTGGTGCATGTTTTCAGAAGCTGTGCAGCACCAAGTTACGATGTGAAGGGAAGATTTAGGTTCATTAGGTGTGATGTGAACTATTCCTCTGTGTTCTTCCCAGTCTTGCTTTTGCACAGTAAGACTAGGTGCTGCTTTCTGTTTTAATTAAAAACTATATATATTAAAATTTCAGGTTATTTTATTGTTAAAAGTCTTTTTTTCCTGAAAATGTAAGAAAACAAAGTGATATTCAGTTATTTTATGCACTAAACCAAGAGACACGTGCTTTTGAGCCAGTGAGAGGTGGGCTCTTTTCAGGGGGATGGATTAAGGGAGGACATGCATGGGGCTCTTGTTCCCTGTGCAGGTATGGTAATGCAGAGGGGAAGGAGCTTAATGAAGCATCCCTAAACCAGATACTTCCTCTGGTGCTTCAGCAGTTGACCAGGAACTGAAAAGTCATCTCTCTGAACAACGTTCATCTAACTCCAGGTGATCTTGGGCACATCACAAACATTTCAAGTTCTCAGGTTTTCCAGTCTACAAACTTAAAATTCTGCTAATAGCTAATATCTCAGCTGTATTACGGAGTGGATCATTTCTTTGTTAGCCTAATAAAAACCAAAATGGTCTCTTGCGCCGCTCCTGCTTGATTAACATATGGTTTGTTTGTTTATTGCTCGTCTTCTTACAGCCTCCTCTCCTGGAGCAGTAGTGGCTTCCTCTCCTGCTCTGTAGTAAGCACTAATCAATATTTGTTTTGAATGAATTAATTAATCTTACGAGATAATGTATGTGAAAATGTTGTGTACTTTTAGAAGTGCTGTAGACATGAAAAGTAACATTAAAAATTTTTTATAGTGAAAAAATTTCCCATCTTTCAAAATGAACCAAATTCAAGGGGGAAAAAGACTGATAACCAATGTTTCTTTCTTAAAGAGTGGGTTAAAAAAGAAGAACAATTGGTTTACTTTAGGAGTTAAGAAAGTGGATCAGGAAGGTTTTCTGATGTTGTACATTTTTTTCTGGGGTCTGGATTAACTGTTGTTAAATGCCATAGGCTAACCATGGCTCTCAGAACTTAAGGGTTAGAGTTGAAAGAAACCTTTGTCATTAGGTTACCTCTACCTAGTGCTTGAATGCCTGAATCTTCTTTATTTATTGATCATAAGTGTGTATTACACACTTTCTGTCATGTCCACCTCTGTTAATTATTTTGTTATTTTCTTGGTGGTGTGAGTCTTAATTCTCCTTCTAATAACTGACCATAAAGGAGATAAGAATAACTGATGTGGAACAGGTACCTGTTGGAATGGTTTCAAATAAAATGTGATCAGTTTATTTAGGTACTGGGGAGGTATCTTGGGGATTGAACTCAGGGCCTTTTTTTAATCCTTTTTAAATTGATTTTATTGTTATATTTTATACATATATTATAGTCACATTCCACATTGAGAATTTTTACTTGTATATATCACATCTGAATTTTCTTTTTTTTTGCCTTTCCCCTGCTCTCCCTACAACCTTCACCCCCATATACATAATCTTTGTTTCCTTTTTCTTTGCTATCAAAGTTTTTTGGGCCGGAGGGTTAGCTCAGTGGTTCCGGCGCCTGCCTCGCAAGTGCAAGGTCCTGAGTTCGATCCCCAGTAACCACATACAATGCTGGGCATGGAGACTCATGCCCACCAGCAATCAATACCACATACCACAGTACCAGGCGTGGTGGCTCACACTTGTAATCCCAGCACTCAGGAGGCAGAGACGGGAGGATTGCTGAATTCGAGGCTTGCCTGGACTACATAGTAAGCTCAGGGACAGCCTGAACTACAAAACAAGACCCTGTCTCAAAAGGAAAAAAAAAGGTTTTCTTTCTTTCTTTCCTTTCCCCTACCAGCCCTTTCCTTTACTTTTGCACATTTTCTTCCTATTTCATATTACCTATTATACATTTGATATTCATTTACACTTTCAGTTTTTCATACTAAAGAAATGACACAGTATTTACACAGCTGTCTCCTGTTTATTTTGCTTATGAGTATGTCTGCAAGGTACATCCATTTAAGTTTTGGGGTTTTTTTTGCAGTACTGGGGATCAAACTTGGGCCCTTGTGCATCCAAAGTATAAATGACTTAAATTTATCATGCTTTATGGCTGAGTAATACTCCATTTTATTTTTTAAAAAACACAACAAAAAATAGGGCCAGAGATTTAGCTCAGTGGTTCCAGCACCTGCCTCTCAAGTGCAAGGTCCTGAGTTCGATCCCAGTAACCACATACAATGCTGGGCGTGGAGACTCACGCCCACCAGCAATCAATACTACATACCACAATACTGGGCGTGGTGGCTCACGCCTGTAATCCCAGCATTTGGGAGGCAGAGGCAGGAAGATTGCTGAGTTCAAGGCTTGCCTGGGTTCCATAGTGAGCTCAGAGCCAGCCTGAACTATAAAGCGAGACCCTGTCTCAAAAAATTTAAAAATATATGTATATCTTCTTTATCCAGTCTAGAGTTGATGGGCATTTGGGTTGTTTCTAAGACTCAGCTATCACAAACTGAGGTTCTATATACATGGGTGTACATATGTCACTGTGATATGACTCTTGTAATTCTTTTGTGTATATCCACAGCAGAGGAATAGCAGGGTCAAATGTATCTCTAATCCTAGTTTTCTGACTAATCTCCACGCTGAACTCCGTAATAGTTGTAGCAGTATACATTCTCACCAACAGTGGAGAAGGGTTCCTTTTTCTCCACAGCCTCACCAGCATTTGTTGCTGGGTAATTTTGAAATAGCAGCCATTCTTTGTGGAGTGGAGCAAAATATTTCTTAATATGTTTCTTTGCTCCCTTCATTTCTTCATCTGAAAAATACCTTTTCATTTCAGATGCCCATTTTTGAATTGGGTTTTTAAATTTGGGGGGCTTTTTTTTAGAGTTCTTTATATACTCTAGATAGTAGTCCTTTGACTGAGCAACAGCTGGTAAAAATTCTTTCCCATATTGTAGGTTGTCTTTTCTCTCTGTTGGTGGTTTTTCTTGCTGTGCACAGCTTCTTAGTAAGTTGTTGATTCTTTCTGCTAGTTCCCATGCTGCTGAGGTTTTGTTCATAAAATCTTTCTCTTTGCCAATTTCTTCAAGAGTTCTACCTAACCTATTTTCCAGCAGACTTAGTGTTTCTTTTTTAATATTTAGTTCTCTAATCAACTTTGATTTTAGTTTGGTGCATGGAGAAAGAGAGAGATCTAGCTTCAATTTTTGGCAAGTTGAAACTCAGTTTTTCTAGTACCATTGAGGATGTTTGGCTTTTTGTCAAAGATGAGGTGGTTAGGGCCTGAGATTTAGCTCAGTGGTTCTAGCGCCTGCCTAGCAAGTGCAAGGTCCCTGGTTTGATCCCTGGTAACCATGTACAACAATGCTAGGCATGGTGACACACGCTCACCAGCAATCAGTACCACATACCACAGTGCCAGGTGTGGTAGCTCATGCCTGGAATCCCAGACCTTAGGAGGCAGAGGCAGAAGGATTCCTGAGTTTGAGATTTGCTTGGGTTACGTAGTGAGCTCAGGGCTGACCTGAAGTACAAAGTGAGGCCCTGTCTCAAAAAAAAAAAAAAAAAAAAAAAAGGATGAGGTGGCCTAGTATACCTGAAGTTGTTTCTGGATCTTCTAGTCTGTTCTACTGATTCTTGGGTCTCTTTCTTTGCCAGTATCATGCTGTTTTTATCACAGCAACTTTGTAGTATTAGTTTCAAGTTGAGGATTGCCATGATCTTGTTGCCTAGGATTGCTTTTGCTGTTTTAAGTCTCTCGTGAGTCCAGGTGGATTTTTGGATTATTTTTCTCTAGCTCTGTGATATATGCTGTTGGGATTTCAATTGGAATTGCATTGAATCTATATGGCAGTATGGCCATGCTGACGATACTGGTTCTTCCTATCCAGGAACAAGGGATACACTTTCCATTTCCTTTCCATTTTCTGATACACTCTTTGATCTCTCTTTTCAGAATGATATAGTTTTCAGAGTAGAGGTCTTTCACCACCTTTGTTAGATTGATTCCTAGATATTTCATTTTTTTTGGATGCTATTGTGAAAGTAATTGACTGATTTTTCTTTCAATGAGTCTTGTTCGTGTATACAAAGGCTATTGAGTTTGAGTGTTGACCTTATATCCAGCTATGCTACTAACTCTGGTGATTGAGTCTCGCAGTCTTCTGGCTGATCTTCTATGTAGAGTATCAGCAAATAATGACAGTTTAACTTCTTTCATACCTTTCATTAATCCTTTTATTTCTTTCTCTTGTCTAATTGCTATGGCTAATGTTTCTAAGACTTTATTGAAC
>PVIC010013976.1:27301-37364 GCA_004025085.1 Thryonomys swinderianus
CTTTGTAGTTCAGGCTGGCCCTGAGCTCACTATGGTGCCCAGGCAAGCCGCCGCGAACTCAGAAATCCTCCTATCTCTGCCTCCCGAGTGCTGAGATTACAGGCGTGAGCCACCACGCCCAGCATTATATGTGGTAACCGGGGATTGAACTCAGGTCCTTACGCTTGCGAGGCAGGCACCGGAACCACTGAGCTAACCCTCCGGCCCTGTGTCTGGGTTTTTAAATTTTTTCTCATTACTACTTTTTTGTTGTTGCTGATATTTTTGGTTTAATTCCTAGCCTGCTGTCTGGGCAATGTTTAATGCAAGTCTCTTTCTTCTTAATATTTGGAGCCTTAGGAGTTGGGTTGTCCTCCTTGAGTTGTCCTGGGTTGTTCTCCTTGGGTCTTTAATGGCCCTTAAGTGATCTCAGTTCTGGCACACCATGGAAGGTACTTAAACAGAACAATCATATCATCTCAGTTGAGATAATACAATCAGTATCATCAACAGTATGAAACACAGCACAGGAAATTACAAGCTTTGGCAATGACTATTTGATACCTTTAACCTCATGAGTTAGATCTGTGACCATATGCCAAAATTTTAGAACTAACCAGAAATATGTTTACAACATACAGCATCACCTTTTGGGAACAGGATCAGCAAGGAGTTGGGGGAGGGGTATGTAGAGAGATAGAAGAAGAGGGAGAGATTAGAAATAGGGTTAGAGGGGGCCAGAGGGTTAGCTCAGTGGTTCCGGCGCCTGCCTCACAAGTGCAAGGTCCTGAGTTCGATCCCCGGTAACCACATATAATGCTGGGCGTGGAGACACGCCCACCAACAATCAACACCGCATACCACAATGCCAGACGTGGTGGCTCACGCCTGTAATCCCAGCACTCGGGAGGCAGAGGCAGCAGGATTGCTGAGTTCACGGTGGCTTGCCTGGGCACCATAGTGAGCTCAGGGCCAGCCTGAACTACAAAGCGAGACCCTGTCTCAAAAGCAAAAAAAAAAAAAAGAAATAGGGTTAGAGGATATATAAAGATCACACAAACCCCAGGAAACTGATAGAGGGTAGAGAACAAAAGAGACAGAAGGGACAAATATAGAACAGAACAGACTAACAATAGCAGGACCACTAGAAACTGTATTTACCCGCCTATAATAGTACAGAAGAAAGAGTAAGGAAGACTGAAATTCATTCATTTCTGGGAACTGATACTCTAGGAACAAAAGAAGAATAGGGATACCCAGCAGCAACATGCTAACAGGAGACTATTTTTCCTGTCCTATAAAAATAATAGCAGTTGTAAGAAGAAAAATCCCGAAATTAGACAGACTCAGCAGCAAAAGAGTAGAGACATGAAGAACGAGAGATCAGAAAAAAGAAAGAACAAGAATAAAACAGCAACAACAACAAAAAAGAACAAAGCCAAAAACATTACCAAAAGCACCCTTCATGGCATGGATCTGCTGTCTCCTATAGGTAGTATGGGCAGTAAGCACACGGGTCAGAGTGGATTTGTCACAGGGAGACAGCCGTCATCCCCTGTCTAGGTTCTGGCTATAATGCCTGAATTGAGCTCAGCGAACTACAGGCTTGAATGCTGCAAGAGTCCGGGTCCTGTAGGTGGAACTGACTCCACAAACTCACTAATGGCTGTCATCAACAGGATTTCCTCAGTCTTCTATTGTCATCAACAGGATTTCCTCAGTCCTCTATTTCATTGTGGAGGACAGAGCAGTCGCATACCGAAGGCCTCTGCTTAAGTCCTAGCACTGCTGCCTCACTTAGCATGAGCAGACAAGTAAATGGAGTCTGTGTGGGTTCCTCCTCATGTGCTGGTTCCACAAAAGGTCGGGGCCCAAAGTCAGTGTGCACAGACAAGAAAATGGAGTCTCTACAGGCTCCTCCTCCCATGCTGGTCATGCAGGAGCTCAGGCCCCAAGTGCTGTGAGGAAGGCAGACCAGTGGCCTGCCCACGCCAAAGCAGCCATTACTCAGTGAGGGCAGAGAAGTAAATGGAATTTCTGTGGGATCTTCCTCCTATACTGGTTTTGCAAGAGCTCAGGGCCCAAGTGCTGTAGGGAAGGTGGGCGAGAAGCCTGCCTGCACAGGAGCAGCACTTATTCCACCCCTTTTTAATTTTTACTTTGAGATGGGATCTCAGTTGCTGGACTCAGGCTGGACTTGAATTTATAATTATGCTGCCTCTGCCTCCCAGAGTGCTAGAAGGTGGTGCTAGTCACCACCATACGCAGCTCTTAGCCCAGTTCTTGACTGAAGCATTCAGTTTTCTTGAGGAAACAAAGTGCATTATTTTCCCTAAAGTTGCTTGTAATATAGTGGCTTATAGTATGATGTCACTTTGACAAAGGGGTCCTGAGATATTATCATAGCAAAAGTATTTGAATTAGGCCTTGGACTTTAGAAATGAGGTATGGACTAAAACGATTTAGACAAAGAGGCTCAAGGAAAAGGGCAGAGGATGTATGAGGAAAAGTTAGTTTCTTTTTTTCTTTTTTCTTTTTTCCTTGCAGTACTGGGGACTGAACTTGGGCCCTTGTGCTTGCAAGGCAGGCATGGTAACCACATGAGCTTAATCCCTAGCCCTTAAAGTTTGTTTCATACCATATTTTCAGCATAATATGTAAGGCACAGAAAAGGTAAAAAGATTTTTTTCAAGTTAAAAATGATGAATTTTTATGGGTAGATGAGCTAAGGATAGAAAAGGTGACTGTATAGTTTCAGGCAGCTATCTACCAAAAGACTAGATGTAGATACAGGTTAGTTGATTTTAGCTATATCATATCTTCCTGTCTGAGAGATTTACTCATGTATTTAATAAGCATGGATGAATTGTTTGCCTTGTGCCAGATAGGCCTTTTATTATTCGCTCTGCTTGCTGAGCTCCTAAGCTGAGAAAGTCACAGTAGAGAGAAGATAGACCCCTGCCTTTGTAGAGCTCAAGGTCCGTGAGAGATATCGCTGTGTAAATTACCATGACAATACACTGTGGTATGACAGTGTACAAAAAGAAGTAGCATAGCTGGGCGTGGTGGCTCACGCCTGTAATCCCAGCACTCGGGAGGCAGAGACAGGAGGATTGCCGAGTTCGAGGCTTGCGTGGGCTACATAGTGAGCTCAGGGCCAGCCTGAACTACAAAGCGAGACCCTGTCTCAAAAAAAAAAAAATTATCTGTTGGAGGAGAGGAGGGGGAATAGTGAGATATGAAGACAATATATGCAGAGAGACACAGTGACATGAAAAAGCTAAATTGTTTAAAATAGTTTAGTTGTGGGAATACAAGGCATAGCTTGCTAAGAGAAGATAAAATATGAGAGGCAGGTTGGATCCCACGGCCTGCAATATTGAGCAGTTACTGTGTTCTACCATTTAGCATTCCCACCTCTGAAATAACCTGTGGGACTTGTTTTTAAACAATGCAGTTTTGTGGGAGCCTCTGGGGTCCTCTGCACTCTTGGTCTAGGTGGGGTACAGGGTGTAACTAGTTAATGAATGTTAAACCTTACCGCTTCTACAGACAAAGAGCAGGAGTGGGAGTCAAATGTGATATCAGCAAGTTATTTAGTGAGGGTTTATTTAGTGCTAGACACTGTTAAGACTTTTTTTGACCTTTCTTTTTTTTTTTTTTTTTTTTTTTTTTTTTTTTTTTTTTTTTGAGACAGGGTCTCGCTTTGTAGTTCAGGCTGGCCCTGAGCTCACTATGTAGCCCAGGCAAGCCTGGAACTCAGCAATCCTCCTGTCTCTGCCCCTCGAGTGCTAGGATTACAGGTGTGAGCCACCACGTCTGGCACTGTGGTATGTGGTATTGATTACTGGTGGGAGCGAGTCACCACGCCCAGCATTGCATGTAGTTACCAGGGATTGAACTCAGGACCTTGCGCCTGCAAGGCAGGCACCAGAACCACTGAGCTAAATCTCTGGCCTTTTCAACCTTTCATTTAATTCCCACAACAGTCTGTTGAGGTAGGTACTATTAACCATTCTTCCTATTTTTTCAGTAGGAAAACTAAGCCATAGCACCCTGAAGCAAGTTGGCTATGATCATGATAACTGATAGGCAGCAGAGCTGGGTCTTGAATCCAGTTGTCTTTAGCCTCAAAGCCTGTCAACCATTCTGCTTCTTCTTTTTTTCTAACACTGAGATTGAACACACTGAGCTATGTCCCCAACCCTTTCTTTTTACTTTTGAGATAGGGTCTTGGTAAATCACCCAGACTGAGTGTGGACTCATGATCCTTGAACCTCAGCCTCCCAGAGTGTTGGGATTACAGGTATGCACCATCATACGGATTGTTCTGCTGTTCTCTGAAAGACAAGAGAGTAAGCATAGATTCTATAATATTTGAGTCAAGAAGGGTTTATGTTCTCTACATAACAAGCCTGCATTTTGCTGTACCCTAGAGCAGCTGCAGTTTCTACACCCTATGAGGATAAAGGAGCTGGGAGTCAAAGGCAAATTCATGCCGGGCGTGGTGGCTCACACCTGTAATCCCAGCACTCGGGAGGCAGAGGCAGGAGGATTGCTGAGTTCGAGGCTTGCCTAGACTACATAGTGAGCTCAGAGCCAGCCTGAACTACAAAGTGAGACCCTGTATCAAAAAAAAAAAAAAAAGCAAATTCATACCAAAGGACAGCAAAAGGAATGGCTGTGGAGGAAGGCCAGTCCCACCCTGCTCTGGGAAGCAGTGTGCTGCTGGCTCAGTAATCAGGTAGGTGCACGATGCTGCTGTTGTGCTAGGTGTGGCTTCCTCTGGCCAGGATGTAGGGGGAAGGGCATCAGCGGCTCCAAATGCAATTGTAAGGCGTGAGGTTACGAAGTCAGACCCTGTGAGGAGGTATATGCAGATACGCCTCAGACATTTGGTGCTAGCATTATCTTCATCCACCCTAACATGGGGGGAAACTGTGAGCAGGTGCTTTGCTGAGGCATGTGTGAGGGCTTTTCTTTTTGTGGATATTAACAGTTTAAGAAGAGGCGATTCCTTCATCATTCTGAGGATTAGATCCAGTCTGCTATGGTAACAACAGATCTGGCCTGGAAGCCAGAAGGTCTGAACCTTAGTAACTCTTGGACTTCCTGCATCTAGTGCTTGCATTGTTGTCTGTACGGAAGAAGAGCCAGGTTTGATTAATAGGTTGAAGACTTCTTTCTTTTTAATTCTTTTTTAAGATAGAGTTTTACTTTGCTGCCCAAACTCAAGGAATTCTCTTATCTCAGCCACCTGGGTAGGTGAGACTAAGAATTTGCATTCCCACGCCTGACTTGAAGCAGTTTTTAATTGCAGTGCCACACAATAAGTAGGAATATAGGGTTTGAAAATAGATTTCCTTGGCTTAATTCTATGCGGCTTGGGTTTAATTCTGTTTTTTCACTTCTTGGTTCTGTCGTCCGGCACAAGTTACTTAGCCTCTCTGTATCAACTGCGTCATCTGTAATAGTAACTTACGCTGAGACAGTTAACGTATAAAGCATTTAGAAGGATGCCTACCATATGGTCAGTGCTTTACAAACATTGGATGTTACTACAGTGATACCTCAGTTGTAAAACTCAATTTGTTCCAGGTTTGTATTCAAACACTGAAAAGTTCAAGAACTGAACATATTTTTCCCATAAGAAATCTTGAGGCCCAGAAATTACATTTATAAATTCATTTTCCAAGACTTTAACAAATTTCACAGTGATTTCTTTCTTTAACTTTATTGTGTTTCTCACAATTTTCCTCTTAGCTGTACTGCTGGTAGCACTTTGGAGCCATGGTTATGATATGTTACACAAATAACCACCAAAAAAAAGCACAGTGATGAATGTTTTAAGACACTGAAACAGCACTGTATGTTGTCTAAGAGAGGCATGTAGCCTGAAGCATCACCCCTTCTCATCCATGGAGAAAGGTGATACATGACTCATTCTTGGTCCTTTCAGGTTTTTTTCAAGTCAGATGTTCAGTTCAACTATTGAGCAAAGTGATAAACACCAACCAGATTTTTTATTTTTATTTTTTAATCTCGTTCAAGTAATGGAAAGTTCGAGCTTGGAGTCATTCAACAACTGAGGTATCACTGTATTTCCTCATATAGACTTATAGGTAGGATGGTCAGTGACTAAAAGGAATTACAGAGACTTGGAAGGCAAGGGCTCTAAATAGTCAACACACTTAAACAGCAGCACAAACCTAGGAAAAAGTTTTACTGAGTCCAGAAATCCCGCTTTAGTTCAGTATTTCTAAGAGCAACTGGGTTGTACCAGGACCCAGACTCTGGAAATATAGCCTAGTTATGCCTTTGCTGGTACCTTCCTGGGACACACGGGGGCTATATAAGAACCTAACTTATGTTTCCAATTTACAAATGAGTTTTCTTCTGGGACAAAGTGTGTAGGTTGGATTCATTTGTAAGTCCAATGAAGTGAGTCTTACACACCTTTAACGCAAATAGACATTCCCTAGTCTTCTCTCCACATTCCCGCTGCTATTGCTCCTGCTTCCCGACACCTTGGGCTCTGACTGAGCACTGTCCTACTCGACACGATCGCACTGTGTATAGCACACAGCAGCACACCTGGGACAACGTCAAGCAGGCATGTGAGCTGCTCCCGTGATTTGTTCACATCTACAAAGTTTTATAATTCGAGGACCATTCATATCTGAAAGTTCACAGCTCGAATGTTTGTAGGTTGGGAACCTAACTGTATCATGATTTTACTTGAGGGATCCAATAGGTAGATTAACATTAGCATTAAGACACCGTGACTCTTCAACATGGTATGGTCTTTTTGACTTGACAGACTATTTCTAAACAGCTCCATAGCCTAATGTAGAATCTGTTTAGATTCTACTGCTGATTTTCCTCTGTTAAAACAGGGACTTTTAAAGGACATTTATTTGTTGGCTGCTATATTGGCTATCTACATAAGTTGCTCAGAAGGAAGTGCCAAGTTGCTATTGATTAGTGTACAGTTGCCTAGTTCAAACGGGGAGCAGAGGTCTGAGAAAACAATGTAAATGTAACAGGCTCCTGAAGGCAAAAATTTAAGGCCAAAAAATTCAACTAAGAATGGAGGGTTAGGTAGTTCTAAAGATCAGAGCAGTGAAGATGTGGGGTCTGGATTCTGGGAGTCAGGATAAGTTAGTGGCAATGGCACGTAGCCAGATAAACTCAAACGGATTTAGTTCCTGGCTCCCTCTTGTAGTACTGCACATTAGAGCCAGCAGGCCATTAGATGCCCGCAGGTTACCTTTGCCCTACTTGAGGTGATGACTTCCAGGAGCTGGAAAACTTGACTGAGTGGAGAGCCACACCTGGGCACATGCTTCATAGCAAAGCAGGGCCTGGATGAGGAACAGTCTGTAAGAGCCTGGCTGCTCTGTAGTGTACTCTATGCCTGTACCAAGCATTCTTCTCTATAACACTCTTTCAGATTTATGCACTCTTGGTTGTTTTAACTTATACTTTTGTATGGCTAAAAAAAATTATTACAGTCTTGGAGTGGGGGGTTGGAACATGCTAGTACACAGGCCTGGGTGTCATACTGTGATAACTCTGTGTGTACATTGTATTACATTTGCCAGATGCTAAGATTTGCATGGTACGCATAAGAATGTGCTTGTACTTGGCTGTGCACAGTGTCCCATTCCCTAATCAGGGCCCCCAAAGGCTCATGAAGCATCTCACCCTGAGTTAACAGTGTCAGTGCTCTTACATCATGTGCTGAAGCCCCACACTGCTAATTAGAAATGAAAAGTCTGTGCTTTTCAGAAGGCTCATTTTATGCCGGCATGACACATTTATTAATACTCTGTGCCACAATTCATTCAGAGCTGTTCCACAGCTCTTAATGGGCCTTATGCTCTAACGCATTCACTGGTGTTGTTATTGTTATAAACTGATATTTCCCCTTGGGCAGTAAACCACAGTTCAATTTCAATTTCCCTGTAATTCATTTACTTTACAAAGATCTAATTTAAGACAGATTAAGTAAAATTCTATCAGACTTTATGGGCATCAAATAATTGTTGCTTAAAAAAGTGTTCTTGGGGGCCAGAGATTTAGCTCAGTGGATCCGGCGCCTGCCTCGCAAGCTCAAGGTCCTGAGTTCGATCCTGGTAACCACATAGAATGCTGGGCGTGGTGATTCATGCCCACCGGCAATCAATACCACATACCACAGTGCCAGGCGTGGTGGCTCATGCCTGTAATCCCAGCACTCGGGAGGCAGAGACAGGAGGATTGCTGAGTTCGCAGCGGCTTGCCTGGGCTACATAGTGAGCTGAGGGCCAGCCTGAACTACAAAGCGAGACCCTGTCTCAAAAAAAAAAAATAAAGTGTTCTTGGAAAAGTCTAACGTTCACTATCCTTCCACAAACACACTGAAGGATCTGTTGTCAGACCACAAGATCCAACAAGGGATGAATCTTCTTTTCTGGCTCTTGCCAGCAGTTTAACAATGATAGCACAGGTTTAATCAGCCATGTGACTAGCTTAAAATGAAATTAGGTATATATTAAAAAGTCAATATATCTGCAGTCATGCCTATTCATTCTGCTGTATTCACTGTTCTGTGGAGAACGGAGGACAAAGTAGGGAAGACAGTGCAGGGAGATATTTTAAGATGCATTTCTGCAAGAGATTGCTTCTTGCTGCCCCCTGCTGACATACGTATGGTTGTCAGGATAGTGCCAAGCCTTATTGTCCCTGGATTTAACAGACTAACTTTAGTGGATGAAACAAGTAACTCAGGAGAATTCTACCAAGATTTAATGTGAAAGAATAACTAATAATAGGCTTTCTCCTTTAAAATGTAGCTTGCTGCTTTGTTGCACTTCATCTTGGCTATTTTGTAAAATACCTAAATCATAGAGCTGGAAATGACCCGGACATACCCATCTGGAAAATGAGATCCAGAGAGATGCAGTGGCTCATCCAGGCCCCCCATCTAGGTAGACATAGGTGGGAAGAGACCCAAACATTCAGGTTATAAGTGGAGTGATGATCAGTTTCCCCAAACCTTGTAGATTCCTGGGTTCCTCTGCAGTTTGCATTTAACGAGAATGTCTAAAGTTAGGATGTATGAATCTGCATTTTTATACAAGCTGCTTAGGGGCCAGGGATTTAGCTCAAGTGATACTGCACCAACCTTGGAAGCTCAAGGGCCTGAATTCTATCCCCAGTACCACCACCAAAAAAAACCCTACTTAGCTGATTCCTGTGCATCTATTTACTTGGTCAGGAACTGAATTGCTGTATCCCATGGATCATATCCATTCTGAGTCTGTTTTTATGTAGCACACTAACTGGTGGCTTTTACATCCCTGAACAACTGGGCGTGTGAAAACTGTATGAAATTTCAGAGTCCATGAAGTACTTACTGTTGGAACACAGCCATTCTTGTCTTTGACTACTTCTTTTCACACTTTGTCTTTGACTACTTCTGCACCACAGTGGTAGAGCTGAATTGCAGCAGAGGCTGTGTGGCCCACAAAGCCTACAGCACTTAGCAGCTGCACATTTCTGCAGAAAGCTTGCAACACTGGACATATTCTCTCCCTCACTTACACTCCACAAGCACCATTGCTAACAGGGAAATTTCCTAAGCCTTGAGTACTTGTGTTGAGCCGAAAACCACCTCTTTCACTTTATGCAACAAGATGAATTTATGAAAAACTGCATATAAATTATCCATGAATTGAATTTTAATGACAAAATATTTTGTTGCTTGTTACTTACAGTGTGAAGAATTCACTTTTGTTTCAGGAGGTTTAGTGCAAACCAGATGTTTATTTCACTGTGAATTAAGAAAAGATGTGTTTTGAGTTGAACTCTGGGAGGCTAAAGCAAAAGCATCACAAGTTCGGGCCGGAGGGTTAGCTCAGTGGTTCCGGCGCCTGCCTCGCAAGCGCAAGGTCCTGAGTTCAATCCCCGGAAACCACATAGAATGCTGGGCGTGGAGACTCACGCCCACCAGCAATCAAACCGCATACCACAATGCCGGGCGTGGTGGCTCACGCCTGTAATCCCAGCACTCGGGAGGCAGAGACAGGAGGATTGCTGA
>PVIC010013977.1:0-37232 GCA_004025085.1 Thryonomys swinderianus
TCACTATCAATGGTCATTCAAGGAATGCAGATGAAAACAACACTGAAATTCCATATCACTCCAGAAAGAATGGCTGCAATCAAGAAATCAACAACAAATGCTGGTGGGACTACAGAGAGAAAGGAATCCTTCTCCACTGCTCGTGGGAATGTAGACTGGTGCAACCACTGTGGAAATCAAGATAAAGAATCCTCAAAAAGCTACCTTTACAGGTCCCATTTGACCCTGATATTTCCCTGCTAGGTATACACATGAAAGAATTAAAACCATCATATCACAGCCACATATGTACACCCATTTTTTTTTTTTGAGACAGGGTCTCACTTTGTAGTTCAGGCTGGCCCTGAGCTCACTATGTATCCCCGGCAAGCCTCGAACTCAGCAATCCTCTTGTCTCTGCCTCCCAAGTGCTGGGATTACAGGCGTGAGCCACCACGCCCGGCTGTGCACCCATTTTTATAGCATCTCAGCCTATAATAGCTAAATCTTAGAAACAGCCCAAATGTCCATCAACGGAAAACTGGATAAAGAAGACATGGATTTTTTATAAAATGGAGTATTACTCAGTCATAAAGAATGATAAATTTGAGTTATTTATACTCAACTGAATGTACCTTGAGGACATACTCATAAGTGAAAAGAAAGACACAGATGTGTAAATCACATTGTTTCCCTAGTATGAGAAACTAGAGGTGTAATTGAGGTCCAGAATGTATGATAGATATTAAGAAATAGGAAGAAAATGTTCAAAGGGAACCAGAGGGTGGGGGAAGATTAAAAAGGGAAAGAAGGGCCAGAGATTGAGCTCAGTGGTTCTGGTGCCTACCTAGTAAGCAAAACTTTCAGTGACCAGATGTGGTGGCTCATGCCTGTAAACCCAGAAGTTGGGAGGCAGAGACAGGAGGATTGCTGAATTTGAGGCTTGCCTAGGCTACATAGTGAGCTCAGGACCAGCCTGAGCTACAAAAAGCAGGATCCTGTCTCAAAAAAAAAAAAAAAAAAAAAGGAAGGGAAATTAAAAATTTGATATAAAAAAAGAAACAAAGTTTATGTATATAGGGATAGGAGTGGTAGGGTGGGCAGGGAAAAAATGAGAATCAAGATATGTTATATATAGGTACCAATTTTTAATGTTAAAATGTGATCATCATGTATATTAAATGTATCAATAAACTCAGTTTAAAAAACAACAGAAAGAAAAAACAACAAAATATATAAGGGTTAAATTTGGCTATCTTAAAAATCAATGTACAATATCAATCCATGACATTTGGTTTTATATTTGATCTTTATTACCCTTCTGTAATATGAGGTGTAAGTGATTTATGATAGGTACAGAACAGATTATAATGCCTAAATGTACACCCAAATTTTAAGTTAAATTGTTTAACCTACTCACTCATATTTTCTACTAGGGAGTTTAAATGTGCACTGAATCCTTAATAAAAATAATTACCAGGCCAGGGATGTAGCTGCCTAGAAAGTGCAAGGTCCTAAATTCAATCCCCAGTACTACGACTACTACTGATAATAATAATAATAATAATAATAAGAAGAAGAAGAAGAAGAAGAAGAAGACAATTCAATAATGAAGACATTCAGTAGCACTTTGTAGTCTTAGATCCTAAAGAGAAATATTAAATTTTCTGTTTGACCTGGAATTGTAGCTCAGTGGTAGAGCAACTGCTTAGCATGTGTGAGGCCCCAGGTTTAATCCCCAGCACTGCAAAATAAAATAAATTTTCTGTTTGATAGATGAAAACTCTAGTTAAGCAGCTAAAGGTTGAGTGAAAATGTATATGTTCAGAGAATGTAACAACTAATAGCCATCCCTTTTATGTCCTCCTCAAAACAGTGAATTTTTCTTAAATGGAGGAATTTGAAGATCAAATTCAAAATGTCAATAATTTAATTCCATTATTTCACTTCTCACAATATAGTTCTAGAAAGTAATTCTAAAAATAAAAAAAAAAAAGGCTTCATGCTCAAAATGTTCAACTTTGTGGATGTGATCTGTGTACAACTGTAATCCAGCACATGGGAAGCTGAAATAGGAAGATCTCAAGTTGAAAGCCAATTTGAGCCACTTAGACAAAAATTTTCAATTCAGCATTATTTTATCATTGAACATTTTCAAAATAACCAAAATATCTAACAATAGCAGAGAGGTCCACAAAATAATCATATGGTCCAAGTCTAACGTTACTATATCTGGATCATATCTTCTGGGATATCTAAAATCAGAAAAGAGTTTGAAAAGCTAGGGATGTAGTTCAGAGGTGCCACAGCCATCTGCCTGGCAAGGGCAAGGTCCTGAGTTCGATCCTGGTACCAAAAAAAAAAAAAAACAGAATTTAAGACTTTACTTTGAGATAGCAGAAGGTGAAATTCTGGAGTCGATTACCAATCTCCTGTCATTCATTCCCACTCCTAGTTTTGAAAATAGAATCAAGTCCTTCCCCTGAGAGAATACCTGTGGTTGACCAGAAGAAAAGCAGTGTGGCAGGAAACAGTTGCCTCGCTCCCTCCGGGTCGTTCATCCTCTCACTGGGCCCGCACGCTGGAAATGCCTTTTAGAAGTACAATTTGAGGGCCGGAGGGTTAGCTCAGTGGTTCCGGCGCCTGCCTCACAAGCACAAGGACCTGAGTTCAATCCCCGGAAATCACATACAACTGGGCGTGGTGACTCACGCCCACCAGCAATCAATACCACATACCACAGTGCCGGGCGTGGTGGCGTGACACTCGGGAGGCAGAGACAGGAGGATTGCTGAGTTCAAGGCTTGCCTGGGCACCATAGTGAGCTCAGGGCCAGCCTGAACTACAAAGCGAGACCCTGTCTCAAAAAAAAAAAAAAGTACAATTTGAGGACTCATTAAATAAAACAGAGTAGAAATGAAGTGCAGGAACCCTGAGAGGCGGCCAGCGGCCAGCACCGAGGTGGCCACACGTCTCCTCCTAAATTTTCGGAGCTCGACAGAGTCGCCGTGTCGACCCCGTGGGCAGAGTATTGCACGCCCTAATCTGCTTCCTCCGTCAGCTGTGACTGAATGGGAAACAAACGCCAGCGCGAGGAGCCAGGGAACAGATGGCGCCTGGGCACCGCGAAGACAGAAGGGCCGAGAGGAGAAGGCCCGGCCAGTTGAGGAAAGCGCCCCCTCCCCTGCCCGGCTTCGTCCTCAGCCTCCTCCCTGCGCCTGTCTGTCTCCTCCGCCCCGCCCACCTTGGTGAGGATGAAAGATGTTACAGGTTTTAGAGATGCAAGACAAGGCTAATCCCAAATCCCCTTTGTGCGCATTAGAGGGGCTCTTGTCTCCCGAAGTAAAATAAAGAGGGGAGGGCGGCTGTAAAGGGCAGCCCGGCCCAGCACAAAGGGCCCAGGGCATATGGGGCCCTCCCCTTCTCAGCCACAGGGTGAGCCCGCTGTCGTGCTGGCCACTGGCCGGTTGTTCTTAAGTGTCATTTGGATGCCATTGTTTGTCTGAGACCCCGAAAAACGCGACTGTCTTGCTGAGCTGGAGAGAGGAAGGCTCTAAAAAGGATTTGTGGAAATGTTGCCAAAATGTCAGTGTCTTAACTGTCCACTGGATCACATCTGATGTGGCTCCTTCTCTATATAGGGTTGGAAAGTGTACGTGTGTCCTTTCCGATTGTGCTCTGTTCTTTCTGCCTTGATTTGGGTCCAGATTCTACCATTAAAGTGGCACGGCACGCTGTGGACGCGGCATGCTGTGGTGACAGGAAGCACACAGGTTGTCCGGGGTAGTCCCCGTTTCAAACACCGTTTCTGTGCGTCTATTAGCGCTCCCCTGCGTGTCAGACCCTGTGTCACCCAGGCTTTTGAGGCCAGAAATAAATCCATATGAGTTTCCTGAGTGCTATGAAACAAGTACATAGCAGGCACGAGGGAATATTGAGGAAAGAGGAAGAGGGCCAGGAGGGCGAGAGCATTAGGATGACAGGAAGAGTCAGGAGACGGAGACATTGGAGCTAACTTTACTAATGCCGACTGGCCCTGACCAAGAAAAATTATCTTCTGAGCCTTTGCATTCTTCATCTAGAAAATGTCCAGGCCAAATGAATTGCTTTCTGAGATGAGATCCCCAAACCGGTATTCTAATAAAAGAGGCTTCAGATAATACTCGGAAGCCCCTTTCCTAGGCTCCCAGCCAGACGACTTCATTGCGACAAGCAGATTGGCCTGTCTCTTAAGCAAACAGGGCAGGGAGGGGTCTTTATCAATTGTAGGGGGCATTTGGACCCCTGGAAGTCCTATCTTTAAGGGGAATGGTGGAATGGGTCATGCAGGGACAGAACTGTTCAGGCCCATTGCATTTTGTTAAAGGCCAGAGGGGATTACAAGATGCAGAGCCAAAACTTAAAAGAAATGTACCAGTAGTTAAGAATTTGAATAAGTGATTTAAGAATAATATACTAAGTAAATAAAAATATACGATAGTGAAATACGAGACATCTGCATCTTGCAGAGGATTGCTTTATAAAATGAAGAAAAGACATCTGAACTGACAGTCAAAGTTGGTCCAACTTTAAAAGAAAAATGGAATACTTTGGAAAATTCTTTTACCCACATATTTAATTTTGCTGGAAGGAGTATTGTGATCTCATGCAGAATGGCAAACAAAGAATACTTTTTAAAGAATTGACCATAAAGGAAGAGAATGAGAAAGAAAGGAAAGGAGGGGAGAGGGATGAATACATTCTACAACCCTTCTTAATTTTTATGTTAAAAAAAAAATCTGGATTGTCTAAGCCTAAACTCACAGCATGGTCTATTGCTAAAATCCTAGCCTTGAGCTTAGCCAAACAAAACAAAACAAAACAAAAACTGCTAGTTGCCAGGATTTAATTCCATGCCTGTCTTCAGCATCTATTGAATTCGCTAGAGTGGCATCCAGGGATAAAAAATTCAAATGACCAAGTTTTTGTGGGAGAATCACTATTTCATATGATTTCATGACTTCCGTGAGGATGGGGTTCCTTCCCCTGGACCATACACACAAAACGTTCTACACATTAGACTTTGTGTAACTTCACATGCTCTGTCACCGGTCTAAGTATCTGCTCCCCCTGGCAAAGTAATAACTGTCATATATGGAGCACTTTCTGAGTAGCGGTCTAAGCATTTCATAGATATTAATTTATTCAATCCTCATAGCCTTCTATCACCATTAATTAGCACCATTTTGCAAATGGAAAGACAGAGCAAGAGATTCACCATACAGGACCACAACTGACCTCAGGCATTCTGGTTCCAATATCTGTCTTCCTGATCTTTACTCTGTGTGATGTTGAGAACTTTTGCTGGGTTTAAGCATCCTTAGCTTGGTTCATCTTCTCTCTTATTAAGCCACCTGTAATATTTCTATTTTTATTTCTTCAATAAAACCTGGAATTAGAAACAGGTAAAAAATATATATATGCACAGAGTAGTTCAAAGAAAGTCAAGTCTGAGAAAACGTTGGAAACATATTTGTTCATTTTAAAGGATTTTCAACAAAAATGCTAATGTTTTAAATCTCTGCTCCATATGTTTAAAATAAAGTCTTTTATTAGAGCAAGTCCTTGAACTAAGATGCAAGTCATTTGAAAGAAAGAAAAAAGGCTCTTGAAAATGACCTACTGCCATTGTCTTGGAAGAGAATGATAAATAGAACACAGATAGAAGCAGTTTTTAAACTCTCACTAAAGTTTTCAGGTTTAGTTTGAATATTTTTTACATGTATCTGATCAACAGGGAGAGCCATTATAAGCATTTTGAAATACTTCCTCTGTCAGTGTCAATATTTCTGAACGTAACCACATTGCTTACACTTAGATTATATATGTTTTGCTTTTGTATTTTTTTCATTTATTTTGCTTTTGTTTTTTCAGGATCATACCTTATAAATAACCCTCACAGCTTTAGGGGAAAGTGACTGTATTAGTATGCAAGAGAATGCCCAAGACACCAAAAATAGAGAAAGTTCTTTAAAGAAGTTAGCTCTGATTTAAGCATAAGTTATATTTAATATCTCAGGCTCGGGACTTACAATTTCTTCTCCAAAGCATGAGGCTCTGTCAGGAAAATAGCTAGATTCCAATTACTGAAACCAACCAAAATCTAATCAAGCAAGTTTCAAGATCATAACCCCTCATCTTGAAAATGAACAACAACAACAAACAGTAACCATAGGAGTTGTCCAAATTTTAAACTTTTAACCCAAATTCTGACCACATCAAGATATAGCTTGATTTGATTATTTTCCATCTTGAATTCTTCCAGTGTTTCTGTTGTGCTACAACCACTACTAGAATGTGGCTCAGTGAACTTATTTATCACATCTGAAGGTATCGAATTGAAATGAGAAAACGTGACATGGCTAGAGCAGGAGAAGCTCCTGGGAAGGACTGCTAGTGATGCCCAGGGGCGTTCACTTTGTGTTATACACTATGCAGTGTAGCTGGCAGGATGTTCATTGGTTATGAATTATGTGGTTCAGCTAAGTGTGTGTAGCATATACAGATGCTGTTCAACTGAAGACGGAACTATTTCCCGATCAGCCCCTGGGAAGTTGAGAATATTGTTCATCAAAAGTCCATTTAATCCACCTAGTTTAGCAAGCAGCATGGTTTAGTAACACAGGCCACTGTAGAGCATCAGTTGCTGCTTGGTGGTCACTGAGCGCTGTGGTTCACCACCCTGTCCAGCACAATGAGAGAGTATCATTCAGCATATCACTGGTCCAGATCCAAGAGCCAAAGCCTGGTTTCTGCCACATGTACATTTCTTTGCACCATTGTGAAGTCAAAAAGCCCTAAGTCAAATCATTCTGAGTGGGAACCAGGATAGCGGGTCTGTAACTATGAAGTGGGTTGCATGTAATCCATCGGGTTTTTTTTGCTTTTTTAACCAGGTTGTTAGTCACACCCACTGGGATTCTTCTTTTTTTTTTTTTTTTGAGACAGGGTCCCGCTTTGTAGTTCAGGCTGGCCCTGAGCTCACTATGTAGCCCAGGCAAGCCTGGAACTCAGCAATCCTCCTGCCTCTGCCTCCCAAGTGCTGGGATTACAGGCGTGAGCCATCACGTCCAGCATTGTATATGGTTACTGGGATCGAACTCAGGGCCTTGTGCTTGCGAGGCAGGCACTGGAACCACTGAGCTAAATCTCCGGCCCCCCCACTGGGATTCTTAAGACCACTGAAGCCCTAGCCCCAGGCCAGCCCCATGGCCTCACAGTCCCCAGATGTGGAGCATGCACAAAGTCATGCATTGTCCCTTGACTGAAAAAGAGAGATGGTGATTCCTGATTCAAAACATGACTGTAACTGTGAGAAGAAAAAATATTTGGAAAATACTTGTTAATCTTATTCAGTTTTCTTTACTCTTAATGCTTTGTTGCTCTAAAACAAATCTAATTTTGCTAAATTACTTTGAAGAGTTGCTCAATACTTTTCCATTCCTTCCCAAGGAGTGAAAACTGTGCATACACTGGCTGAGCAGCTGACCGGTAGCACTGTGCGGGGACCAAGTCTGAGCACCAAGTTAGGGAGCAACAGCTCCGCACTTGCCAAGGCTCCCCAGGCACGCGGCGACCAGAGCAGGAAGCTCTTACTCCTGCCTGTCTCTGACCCTACTTCACCCGCAGATTCTACACGGAAGGAGCCCAGGCCTGCCTGCCAATGGTCTTTGCTCACTACTCATTAAGGACTCAAACTTTCCAGGACTACTGCTTCCCAGTAGTACTCCACAAGCACCGATGAAAGGTGGATGTGACATAGGAATTCTCTTTAGAACAAAGTAAGCAGAAAGAAAGTAAAAAGAGGGAGGAAGGAAGGAAGGAAGGAAGGAAGGAAGGAAGGAAGGAAGGAAGGAAGGAAGGAAGGAAGGAAGGAAGGAAGGAAGGAAGGAAGGAAGGAAGGAGAAGACAAGGGGAAAAGGGCAGGGAAGGGAAGGGGAATAAAAGAAGGGCATAATGTGATATTAAAACTACAACAGATCTCACCCTAAGAATCTTGGGAAACCACACAAGTATGTCAGGCGCCACAGAGGGGTGAACAGTTTGTAAGCAGGTGTTGCTGGGTAAGTCAGGGCCTGCTGGTACATGCGGGAACCATGCACGGGGTGACAAGGTCATTTCCCTGGTAACTGGGTGGAGTGGGAGGAGTTAAAATCAAGCCATGCTCTTTAGCAGTGCTCTTCTTCCCTCTTCAACTGAAAACCTAAGCCATAATGCTTCCTGGGCCAGCAGTCCCAGCAGAGCCAGGAACTTTGTTGACTTATGTCATCTTCCCTTCAGCAAGACAGAAAGAACTATTTATATTTTCATCATATTTGAATGCCCTAAGGTAAATACTCTCTTCTCTTCTTTCATGTTCATGGTGGGGTTTTTTTGTTTGTTTTGTTTTCTTTTTTTTGAGACAGGGTCTCGCTTTGTAGTTCAGGCTGGCCCTGAGCTCACTATGTAGCCCAGGCAAGCTTCGAACTCAGCAATCCTCCTGCCTCTGCTTCCCGAGTGCTAGGATTACAGGCGTGAGCCACCACGCCCAGCACTGTGGTATGTGGTATTGATTGCTTGTGGGCGTGAGTCTCCACACCCAACATTGTATGTGGTTACTGGGGATCGAACTCAGGACCTTGCCCTTGCGAGGCAGGCGCTGGAACCACTGAGCTAATCCTCCGGCCCTGTTTTGTTTTCTTTTTTGAGACAGGGTCTCATTTTGTAGTTCAGGCTGGCCCTGAGCTCACTATGTAGCCCAGGCAAGCCTGGAACTCAGAAATCCTCCTGCCTCTGCCTCCTGAGTGCTGGGATGACAGGCGTGAACCACCATTCCTGGCTAGTATTCATGATTTTGCTATGTAACAAAAGCTATGCTTTAAGGGTTGAAGTGTCCATTTTTTCATCAGTGAGAAAAAGTTCATGATATATCCTTGGGTAAAAGACAAGAAACTTTAGCACATGGCAATTGCATCAAAAGAAGACCACTGGGTTATATTTCAAATAAGTCTGCATTTCTCATTACAGCTGTGGTGCATTGAGGACTGAAATCTAGCTTTTCAACAAAATATGTGTCTAGATCAAACAGCATTAAACAATCATTAAAATCTGCTTTGTCCTTCTTAAAGAGCTGCTCATAGCCATGCATTGTGCTATGCGTATTAATGGAACATTGGATATTATATAAAATGTGAATTGCAACTGCCTTGTGTGGTAGACAGTTTACTAAAGTATTATCTAGAACACATGCTATCTGATTTACTAACTTATTATCCATTAAAAAAATCCCTGGGTAAATAAATGTGTAACTAAAAGAATTGTTACTCTGTATAATCAGATGAATAGATACAAACAGGGAAGATTGCTGTCATTATGTTGTATATTGTGCTAAACAGATGCACATGATTTTTTTCAAACAGTGCACTATATCAAACTGCTTCCTTCTGTCTGGGCTCTGCTTTTATCAATAAGATGCCTCGTATTTCAAATCAATCGTTGTGAGAAGGCTATTCTTCTCCCCACCTCTCCCCTTCTCTACCCTCCTGCCCCCCAGTCCCCGCCCCAAGTCTTTAGCAAAGGGCCTGGCACAGAACAGAGGACAGGGACACGGGGTCTACAAAGCGTTGCTGAGCCCACGCCTGCCTTCCCCCTAAGGAGTGGATCATGCCACAGGCCACGCTGGAAAAATCATGGAGCATTTCGGTGGAAACTGAGGCCCTGGGAGTTTGCAGCCGCCCTGGATAACGGCTCTGGGGGTCACGGGCCAAAACACACACCAGTGTCGTTTGTGCCTTCAGCTCTTCAGAGGAAGGCAGTGGCAAAGCTGCTCTGAACCCTAGGGTCCTCGCTCCTCTGTCCTTGGCACACATCTCTCCTGCCCTGGTAGGGTTTCCAGGAGCAGGCGGTAATCGTGGGCAGAGATGACAGCTGGCCCATCCCTTGCACCCACCCTCTACCCTCCCCATCCATCCAAGCCGGTCACGCTGCACCCTCTCGGCTCCTCCGGCAGTGGCCTGTGCGAAGGTACAGAGGTGAAAGGTCGGTGAGAGTCCAGGAGCGGGGACTTGCTGGCAAGGCACCAGCCTAACGAGAGCAGCCAGTGGCGCCAGGCTCAGCGCCGGGTGCTTTGGGAGCAGCCGGGAGAGCAGCTGACCCAGTGGAGACCCAGTCACTGCAAGCTGTTTTTAAATCAACTCTCCTTCCTTAACAGCTTTATTGACATGGTACCACACAAATGTACAAGCCAGTGACTTTTAATGCACTCACAAGGGAGCACAGCCATGAGCACAATCACCTCCAGAACATTTTCATCATCCCCCAAGGAAAGCCCACATCCCCAAACTGTCATTCCATTCCCCGCCCTGACCCCAGCCCCGGAGAACTGATGATCCACTGTAGTGAGAGATCCGCTTATTCTGGACATTTCACATTAATAGAATCATGTGATATGATTGGCTTGCTCCACTTAGCAGAGGACCTGGAGGTCACTGAAACAGTCTTGGAAAAGGCAGCCGTGGGTCCTGGCCCGGGGAACAGCTGATGAGTTGGTTTAGTGTGTTTTTTGAGCCGAGGCATAGCCAATCCACGTGCTGGCCAACAGCCAGGGAGGTGGCCAGATCCCACCCCTCCCCGCAAGGCTTTCAAAACTGCTGAGAATGAGGCAGCCTTTAGTGGGACCTGAAGTTGCTCAGAGGTTCCCTGAGCTAGAATTGCCCTGTCGGGGGCAAGGAAGTCAGGTTAGGTGGCCGAGGCAGCCAGGAGCAGGATGAGGAAGAGGAAACCGCCAGAGACCAGACGCTACGAGGGAAAGAAAAGATGCAAATCCTCAGGCCCATTAGCAGTGCCACCCAGACTAAAAGCATAATTACTTTCCTGGCAAACTTTCTTAAGAGACCCTCTGGGGTTCGTTCTTTCCTAACTCACCGAGGCCTCCCTTCCTGTGAGGCCTCATTTTGATTTTGGCTTTTTGTAGCTCTAACAAGTTTCTTCCATGAACACACAATAAAACTGTCATTTTGGAGCCGGGGATTTAGTTCAGTGGTTCCAGTGTCTGCCTGGCAAACGCAAGGTCCCCAGCTCAGTCCTCGGTAACCAATACCACAGTGTCAGGCATGGTGACTCACACCCACCAGCAATCGGTACCACACACCACAGTGCTGGGCGTGGTCACTCACACCTATAATCCCAGCACTCTGGAGGCAGAGGCAGGAGGATTGCTGAGTTTGAAGCTTGCCTGGGCTACACAGTGAGCTGAGGGCCAGCCTGAACTACAAAGCGAGACCATTTCAAAAAAAAAAAAAAATCATCATTCTGTGAAATTATTCCACTGGGCTTAAAAGGAGGGAAGAGTGCCTCAGTAGGATGAGGATGAAAGAATCGTGAATTTAGCCCAAGGGGTGCTAAATTTAAGGGCTGGGACTCTAAACTGAGCAGGTATGGGGCAGAGATGGAGCTTGTACCAGGCAGTGCAAGTTTTCCAAACAGAGAATAACAAGAAGTGAACAGAGCCTGGGAGATCAACAGAAGATTAAAAAGGGCCTAAATCAGAGCCATGGGCAAAGAACCCAGAGACAGTGACTGGGGACCCAAGCCCCAGCCCTGGGCTCTTTACACTAGGTGTCCGTGAACTCAGCCGTGTGACTGCCTCGTCCTCATTATTTCCCCTCTCTGGCTAGGAGAGCGGACTGATTTGCTCCTCCCACTTGGACTCCATTGAACTCAGTGAACACTGAGGACTGACTTCCGCAAAGCACTGTGGGTCTGATGGGAGTGGCTGATAGGAAGAGGAAAGACCCCGTGCTCACCCTGAGCTCACCTTGCACCCATCTGGCACCACATGAGACACATTTTAAAGTTACCTTAAACCTCTGAACAACCAATGTAGAAACTGGATGATCATGTGTTCAAAATAGCCTTCAGTTGGTGCTGGTGAAACCTTGCTCTGAATAGCCTTGTACCCCGGAGCTTTCCCACCACTGGTCACAACATCAGCTCTCGCAGTTTAAAGGAGAGAAGGTTTCACTTAGCTCCCACTGTAGGGGAATTCAGTTCACATCCAGCTGGCTCCAAAACCAGGACATCCTGGCAGAAGCGTGTGACGGAGCAAAGCTCTGAGGTCCCGTTGGCTGCAGAGCGGAACCAGGGAGGAGCATCAGACAGCAGACATCAGACAGCTATAGCTACACCCTCCCCCCAAGGCCTCAACTCCACACATACCTGGACACCCCGGAGCACACTCCACCGATCTAGGAGGCATTTCTCAATCTGATGAAGCTGACAGGTCAGAATGAACAGTCCCAGATAGTAAGGGACGCTGGTGGGGGAGGGGAGCCGCTGGGCATAAGCAAGGTGAGCCGAGCTCAGTGCTTCACACAGAACGAGAGCGAAGGTGGCAGATGGTCCTTACCAAACCCTGCTGGCCAGGGCTGACCTCAGGTCTGCAGCAGATCGTCACACCGACCGCTCTGACTAAACCACGCCATAGTCCGAGCAGACAGCAATGGTCGCAGTTAGAGGCAAAACGCTCTGCCCAAAGAACAAGCCAAGGCCGCACTTCCTTTTCCCCACTTTGTGCAAGTCCTCTGGTCCCCGCCACTCCACAGCTACCTCAGCTCCCTGGGCTTGTTTTATAGCTCACCTGGCACCGCAGGAAAGCCTCCTGCAGGTTGTAAAGATGTGTACACAGTTACAGCGTGAGAGAGCAGGGCAATATCAGCCGGGTTTAGCTCTGGAAACAGTTTGGGATCCGCAAGATCAGTTGTTTTCAGGCATCTTGGGCAGGGTCTCTCTGTAAATATTTGTCAGACTCAACTTTCTTAGTCAAAACCTGGATGGAGAAATCCTGGATGAGACTCCGGGACAGATGGGGTGGAAGAGGGTACCTGCAGGAGAGACATGAGAAGGCCAGAGACAGCGTCCACAACCACACTGCTCCTTTCCCCAGAGCCCCTCGAAGGATCCCAGACACTGCACCCTACCAGCCTCCGGGCCACCTGGGGTGCTGGTGTCATCTGCGGCCATACCAAGTGCCTGCCTAGAGTGCTCTTAATTAGCCACAATCTGCTCACATAGAAAACCAGGGGAAAGACCACATCAATAGAAGCCGCCCTCGGAGACCACCCAGAAAGGTATTTAATTCTGTCAAACTCAACAAGTCTTAATACGCAACATTATCAATAATAGTGAAAAGTAAAGCCCAAACCAGACCCTCTAATTCTAAAACCAGCAGAAATCAACTGAAGTAAAAAGTAGACATTACAGAGACTTGTCAAAGCCCAGGCAGTGCAGTATATGCTACTGGCTGGAGAACGCAGGTTATTACTACACAGTGCAGAGACCTAGCGTCTGAAGGATTCCCCAGACACTGTGGCTACATGCTCTGACTTGGTGAATCGTATTTTAGAGGCACCACGAGCAAGGAAAAGATTGTTGAACATAAGCCCTGCTTTCCTAAAGTTTACACCCTAGGGCTTCATACAAAACCACAGCAGAAGGCATATATAATGAGGGCTAATTGTGTAGCCCCCATCTGTAACAATTTAAAAACCAGTTAAGGCTGGAAATATCAGGGAAGGTTCCACGGAGGATCCAGCACTTGAGGGGGAAAAAGACTTTCCTTTTGATGGGATAAGTTTCTGGTGCAGAGTAAGGACGCAGTAAACATTTGTTGAGTAAGCACTGTTGAAGAGGGTCAGGAAGGTGGTCCTGAGCACGGGGACAGCCAGTAATGTCCCTCTGCGAAGCCACACTTCCCTGTCTTCCTTCTGATACAGGAGGTCAGCATTCCTGAGGAGGGTTGTTCGTGATAATTCTATGTCTCTTTGCTCTAAGGAAAGCGAGGATTTGCAAAAAAAAGAAAATTAAAATGCCCCACTAATACAAAGGACCTGCTCACCCTAACCAGTGCCCTGCATTACCTAGAAATCCATCTGCAGATAGACACTTTACAACTTGCACTGTTTCACTGATGCCAGTCCCAAACTCATGCCCTCTGGCTCTTCCTACTCATCCTGGCAATCTGTGGAACCTGTTAAATTCTGAATAAATGTCTTCAACAATTAAACACTCATTCATTACATGAATTAAAGCAAAATAAAACAGGAATCTAGGTACTCTTGCATATGAAAAGCTAAGGGAGTAATCCATGCAACTATGGGGTGCACATGGCCTAGGTCTGATGTGTAAACCAAACAAGAAGAAGAGAAGGAAATACTAGCTTCTCTCGTCATGTCATTTTGTTCATTTTGTTCATCTGAGGCAAAAGTCTACAGTCCACTTTCGGCATACACGTGTGACCAGCTTCCATCTCCAGAGACACAAGTGTCAGGAACCCCGAGTATACCTGCAGCACTATCATTCTGTGTGGAAATGGAAGAACCATCTGCCAGAAGAGGAAACGGACGCCCAGTTACTGATTCATCAGTAATCACAGCGGCTGCCCGGTAGGTCCAGAACCGATTCACAGAGACACACATTTTCCTTCTTCCCTTGAACTTAGTGCTTTTGCCCATACTTAGCATTTCCACCGTGTGCATCCTGGGACAGCGGTGCCCGGAATGTAAGGGCTCTACGCAGAGAAAACGTGGGGGCGGGGGTAATAAGTTTTGCAAATGCTAAACTGGGTACAATGAAGTAGGTTTTTACATTTCTTTGTTTCCACTGCCGCACTCCTGAGGGGCTCCTTCCCCGAGCCGGGGGCAGACGGGAAGCTCACGGAGACAGGCTCGGCTTTTCGGCTTTTCCGTCGCTGTGACCACGGACGGCGCCCCAGGGACGCCGGCTGCGCCAAACAGCTCTCGGCGCGGCGGAGAAGGCGGCTCCCAGGCATCCCCGGGGCCGCCGAGGCGCCTCCTACGCCCCGCGCGGACGCTCCCCAGCCCGCAGAGGACACCGGCGGAGCCTCGGGGCACTGCGGGGGCGGCCGCTAGCGAGGTTTCTGCGCTGTCCTCCTCGAACCCAGGGGAAGAGCAGCGGGCAGCGGGCAGCGGGCAGCGGGCAGCGGGCGGGGCCGAGGGAAATCTGGCCCCTCTTTGCCGCCGGCAGTTTTACAGCCTAAGACCCGGCGCCCGCTGCACACGCCTCGGCAGAGGTGGGGGCGCAGCGGCGATGAACAGCCGTGGAGGGGCGGTGGGGGCTTTATTTCCACTCCTCACTTCCTTCGCTGTCTTTGTAAGACTGGTTACCCGCTCCTGAACGCCTTTCCGCTGTGTTCCTCTAAAGGTATCAGCTGGTCCGGGGCCCACGCACGCAGAGGGCTCTGTTTCTGGCTCGGCGTCACCACCTGTGAACCTCGTTGCCACCCTCGCCGGCCAGAGAACCCTGAACTTGGAAAAGTGGCCTCGGTTAACCAGCGTTCGGGGACCAGGGTCGGGTTCCCAGAGTTAGAGCTCCCCCTGCTGGAATGCGAGGCGCCTCGTCGCCCTGCCTGGCTGGGCTCTCGCTCTGCAACAGTCCGTTGATTGAACAGGTTTCCGTGGGCCATTTTACCCAGGTCAGAGGCTTCTCCCGAGGGCTTAAACTGACGTCTGTGTCCGGCCATTCGCCATCCTTCCTACCCCCTTTCTGTGTTTCTTTTAGTGAAGGATACGCCAGTTTGCCCAGGTCGAGCGCAGTAAGACTTCCTAGGCTGGGGATTAAGGTTTGGGAATTTCCCAAATGAAACAAGGACATCTTGGCAGGAGAAGTTTCGCCATAACGAAATTACATTTGTCAAAAATATCAGTTCCTTTGCTCTGTTTGTCAGAGAGAGAGAGAGAGAGAGAGAGAGAGAGAGAGAGAGAGAGAGAGAGAGAGAGAGAGAGAGAGAGAGAGAGAGAGCAGGCTGCCTTTCTATCATGGGGAAAAGACACGTTATCATTTTCCTTAATTGGGATGCAAGGTATGGAGGGTAAAACAACAGCGCGAGAACGTTCTCCTCTGGCGCGAGGGCCACAGGCGGAGCGCTGCGAGCCTGTTTTCATCCTGCTGCGATTGCTAAACTGGTCCTTACTTAGCACCCTGTGGTCTCTGCTGAAAAGAATGAGCATAAACCTTTCTCTTTTCTAGCTTCCTCTCAGAGACCATATTCTGCCGGAATCGCAGATGGCTGAGAAATCCAGCGTCCCTCCACCCAGAAAATTCAGCCCACACAGAACTTTCATGGACCCACCTATTTGAAAGGTGGATTCTGCGATGTTTCCATGTGTAAAAGAAGAAGGTGAAGGGTAGCGCAGAGCCCGTCCGACACGCTTATGTGGCTTTACAGTACAGGCTAGGGCGAGGTTTTTGGCTGTTTTTCTCAACCAGACAACGCTGCTCACTGGGCACACAATTTGGGGGCTGTTTGGGGCTCAGAATAAGGGGCCATGTTTGCTGAAGGTGGTAGGTGTGCTCACACGGGGGCTCATTCAACATAAGAAACGGAATGACATCAAATGCAAAAGCCTACATAAAGGCATACCTTTTTCAACCCAGTGAATAATTATTCAGATTGACAAAAATGAATAATAAGGGAGCAAATCTTCATTTTACAGAAGGATGCACCACGGGATTTCTTTACATTCCAAGTTCCCCTGATGCATAAAACATATGACTAGATTTACAAAAACTTGATTTACACCATTTTTTAGGAAAACATCCTTGCAGAAAGATGAGGTGTGATTAGATGCAGGAAGAGCTCTTCTCAGAAGGGAGAACAAATGCGCTTCGCTAACCGGAGGTGGTGGAGGTAACAGCCAAAGACTCTGCAGACCCCCTGACAGAGCTGATTCCAGGTTGGAGGAGTTCCTGGATCTCTGCTAAGGAGCGCTGGCAGAGAGGACAAGGGAAATCCTCCCGACAGGAGTGGCGTCCAGGCCGTTCCGAACCCCTGAGTTCTAGAAAAAGCCAGTGAGGCCAACCCTGTGGCTGAGAAGCGCGCAGCCTGACGCCTGGAGGACGAAGGACGCCCTCCTGTCCGGAACACCGCCCCTTCCCTGCTAGGAGGCAGAAGTCTGTGAGGAAACAGAGAAAATCTTGGGCGGCACGAGGAAGAAATCTGTCCTTCTGAATGAATCACTTTGTCCAAGGAGGTCTGAGGCGACTCTCAGAGCCTCGGGGGAGAG
Source organism: Thryonomys swinderianus (assembly GCA_004025085.1). Lineage (NCBI taxonomy): Eukaryota > Metazoa > Chordata > Mammalia > Rodentia > Thryonomyidae > Thryonomys > Thryonomys swinderianus. The sequence goes on from PVIC010013977.1 coordinate 17,079, forward strand.
CTGGCTCTGCCGGGTGCACCTCCCATCTCCACAGAAGCGTCTTTGCTGTGCAACTGTGCTGTGTGTCGGGCAGACAAATGACCACGCGGCCGGTGTGTGTTACCATTTAGGGTGCTGGTCTCCCTGAATAGGAGGAACCCGTTTTATTCTTGAACAGGGACTCAGAATAACTAGCCATTCTAACCTTTAAAAGAAAAGTGCATGTACCCTCTACTCTAGTAAAGAAGTCCTCTCTGCTCCATTTCAAGCTGTCTAGGAATTTTTGTTCTGTGGCCTCATTCCTGATTTGCTTAGAACCTTCTGCGCTGCGGACGGCAAGAGCACATGAGAATGCTCATCCAGCTTCCCCTCTCAGCCTCGCCTTCTCCACCGCCGAGCTTCCCAGAGTCAGAGAGGGGCGTCTTCTGCCTCCCTGTCCCTCCTCTCAGACTCAGGGCCACCGCGCTGCCCCAAACCCGCATGCGCGTCCACTTCCACCAGCTTCCGTCTCTGTTCACGCTCCAGTATTTGTTTATGATCTTGCGCCCGTCCCGGTGATGCAGCACATTCACAAGCTCATGAATATTTGATACCAAATTAAACAGTTTGTCATTCTATTCCATAAAGAACACGATTTAGTTCAGAGCAAACCATTTGAAAGAGAACTCATTATTATGATACCATGATTTTATTTTATTTTATTGTCGTGTTTTGATTGTTAAATAGACAATACAAATCTTTAGTCCTCTAATTTTTTTTTTTTTTGTCTAAAAGATAAAACCCTGCCTTTTACTTTACAGGCTATTTATTTATTTTCATTCAAATGAAGAAAAATACTTTTCTAAAATATGCTCTTTCACCAAAAGAATAAAGAAGATCATGTTTGTATTTGATAACAATTTAACTGAAAGTGAGCTCTGGCTTTAACAGGAGACCCTAGCAATGTTAATAGCAGCTGACCCGTAACAGTGTCCTGGGTGGGTTGGTTATTATTACTGGCATGCATGCACATACGAACCTGGACGCGGGATGGACGTGGGTCTTTTCCAACAGAACCTCTTGTTTGTGCATCTGATCAGAGTACCTACTTTGTGCAGTGATGAGAATAACCGCAGTCTGTCAGGCAAGCTGGGCCAGCAGCACACTCTGCCTTCCAGAGCCGGCCTAGGTGCAGGGAAGACAGAGCGGCTCCGAGGCGCTACCGCTGTGTGCCCTTGCCCTGAGGTACTGACTGAACTGCCGGGAATGACTGGGCAGCCTGGGTGCCCATCACTCGAGAGACGGGACGTCACCGGTGGTCAGGAAGTAGAGAGAGGTGCTCTGAGCAAAGGGGTCCCAGGTCCCCAGACATAAACATTGTTCCCCCAGGTGGGAAGCATATATGTTCTTCCGTGTGGTCACTGATTTCACTTAGCATCACTATTTGCCTGTTTGATTTTTTTCTTTTCCCTTTAATTTGACCAAAGTAAAGTAGGAAATGGTTTTACAGCTGTTTGAAAAAATTAGTCTTAAAAACAAATCAAATTATTCAAACCACTCTGTGGTATCATAAAGACTTTTTTCTTTTATTTTCACTTAGTTTATTAGATTTAGCCATGTGCTTTATTAAGCGAGAGAACCAGTTCTGTCTGTGCCATGATTAGTTGTAACTATCCCCAAGTATTTTCATCTCTTCGTTTCCTCCCTAAAGAATTTTTTTTCTTTCCAAAAATCAAATTGCTTTATAAAGGTCCACAATAATAGTCTTCATGCCCAATATTTGCTGGTTCACACACCAATAATGAATGTGTTTTCTTTTAATTCAAATGCTTCCTTTGATTTATAATTTAGATAAAACCAGTATTTGTTGATTCACACACTAATATTGAATGTGTTTTCATTTAATTCAAATGCTTCCTTTGATGTATAATTTAGATAAAACCATATTCAGACATAACCAAGGAAAATGGACCCCTTCATTCTTTTCTGTATAAAACACCAGATATATTTGAAGTTCCTGTTATATTTTACATATGATGATCCTATTGCATGATATTAAAAACCGACAAAAACATATGGTTTGCACCTGACATTACTCCTAGAACTTTTGTTACATTTTACTTGTAGTTTTTGATATAATCTCAAGTAGATGGAGGAAGGACAGTAAGTTATATTATGCTTTCCCTTCTATAACCTACTTTAGGTCAACAGGTACTAGCTATGTGTTTGTGATTATATTCCACCATAGTTAAAAATATGCCATTGTCTCTTGGCTCTACCTGAATTAATCAACTATAAGGGCCATTCCATCATAATATATACCTCAACATTAGTTTCCCATTTTTTACAACTAATTCTAAAAGGCAGCCAACTCAGAGGTAGATTTTTGTCTTTTGAAAGATGACCAGCACAGAGGCTGGAGCCATGGATTTGGGTAAAATGAAGCACCACAGCTGCCTCTCCTGTCTGTTTATTCTGTGGCGTGTTGGTCAGTCAATGTTGGTCATTTGAGATTGCGATGATGCCCTCAAAAATAAAGATGGAAAGCACCATCTCTAGGTGATAGTACTTGTGTTTCCATGTGTTTAAAGATCATTTCATAAAACAAGCATGGCTTTGGGGATGAAATCACTTGAGAGAAGTCTTGTGCAGGCACTTGTGAGCCAGCCAGTGTCTGTGGCAGACGCCTGTGACATCGCGGTGCTCTCTGGGAAGGACTGGTCTCTGGGTCCTGCTGCTTAGTGATTCTGCCGTTGCTTTTTGTTTTTTTTGCTTAAGTAATCTGATTTCTTTTCTTGGCTACCTTGTTATTTGTTCTCTCTCCCTTCCTGTCCCCTTCCACCAAGCGCCCTCCCCCTCGGTCCCTGACTCTTCTTTCTAGCTCTCTGATTTACCTCCCTTCTTCTTCCTGGTCCTCACAAATCTGTCCCTCTCTGACTTTAGCTCAGTTGGACATTTCCCTCACTTACTCATTGCTAAGTCACTTTACAGCTAGGCCTCCTTGAAAACTGAATTTGCATCAGTACACCAAGGAGTTAGAGAATCCCATAACCTGGAAGGGAATCAGATTCATTCATTTGTTTATTTGTTTACGCTGGGGATTAAATCCGGGGCCTTATACATGCTAGCCAAATGCTCTACCTCTGAGCAATACCCCCAACCCTCAAGTTTATTTTTAAAGGATGTGGTTGCTCATGAACATGAACAAGTTGAAGGTTAAAAGGAAACACAAGGTATCACTGTAATGTGGATTTTCTAGGGGCTCAAACAAATCTAAAAGACCTACCAAAAGTAAAGTTTGGCCTCAGAGAGAAGCCAGTGTTTCTTCTGTTGAGTCCACATCTGGGATCCTCCCATGGAACAAGAAAGACACTAATGGAACTTTCCAGACTGTTCATCATCCCCCAGGAGAGAGAGCAGAGGGGTCAGCACGGTCTCTCACTCAGTCGCCCTTAAGGGAACAGCTTTATATGAAATGCAAACCACACAGGAATTAAAGGTTAACCACAGAAAGACTCAAACTGCCTTAAGTCTCAGCAGAAATTAAGCCATTTCAAAAATAGAGAGAGGGCATCCAAAGGATGTAAGGAGAGGTCAAAAGAAACATTAATCAGAGTAAACATTAATAAGAGTTAAAGAAACATTAATTAGAAAGACTTCCCCTGTTATTACTGTTTTTGCGTTCTTTAATCTATTGACCCTGTTTTCCACTAACACCAAACATGGGCAGAACATTAACTCCTTCACTGAGTGGGCGCTTGCATAAATCTCAGGAGAATCAGCCCCAGCCCTACAAGTACCTGGCTCCCCTGTGGCACATGTAGGGGCCTGTCTGGATTCTAGCAGACGAGAAGGCTCTTGGCCTGAGTCAGCACGGTTCTGGATCTCAAGGTTCTGCAGAGAACCCAGCCTTGGTCACTCTCCCTCCTGAGTATCTCTGGGCCAGAGTCACGCCAATGTCCTCAATAAATGTCTGCCGAACTCTGCTAATCCTGGACCCGAGTGAGGGTTTAACAGAAAAGCTCTACCATGAACTCCAAAAGCCAGAGTTAGCCTAGGTGAGTGGAAGGGAGTGGTAACGGATTCTTGGCCTTGACCAAAGCCTTCAGAGCAGCAACTCAGGCCCGTCCAAATCCCATTCTTGGCAGCCCAAGCTGAACAGAAGCTCCCTCCAGAGCCTTCAGCACCTCGGGGCCAGCCAAGTTCAGCCAGCATCGGTGAGGAACCTACTCTAGGTCAGTCCCTGAGGATTCACAAGACAACGCTGAAACCAAGACTGAGTTCTACGGAGAACTGTGAGATCCAGAACCACCTCCGCTCAGGCCAGAGAAGGCCGGTCAACCTGTTAGCTACCGTCTGATCCATCCTGGGTTGGAAAGACACTCCCACTCCAGTAGCACTGTGAGGGCTGGAAATACTGTGAAAATGGAGGGTCCCAAAGGGAAAAGAGGATCCTTCCTGAAGATGCTCATGGGTTTCAGCATCTGCAAAGCACTTTCCTTCTCCACGGGCAACCTGTTCTCAGTACTTCGCCCGGGAAGTGAACCTGCCAAAGTGATCTGAGACCCCTTGAAACTGGTGCCATGCCTGCAATTAACGAGGGGTAGCAGCGGCTGCCATGCGGGTAAGGCCTCTGGGGGGCAATTCTTGTTTGGGTTCTTGTTTCCGAAGCACAGTAGACACTCTCCACGACTGGAGTATACAGTCCCTGTTCTTGGGGCTCTGCCAAATGCAGACCCCGCTCGGGGTTGTGCGCAGGAGGAAGACCTGCCCCTTTTCTGCCATGTTGGCTGTCCATCCTCCCGTGAGCGTTGTCAGTACAGGGAGACACGCTCTGAGCACTGGGAAAGCACACGAGACTTCAGACATATCCTGAGGCTGTTAGCAGCATTGGTGTCAGAACTTCTGCTGTCATCTAAGATATTTACAGACACTTTTATTGTTCAGACCAGCTTACCTTTTTAAAATAAACAAGCCTCATCAATTGTGCCAGCCGAGGTTTTCTTTGCATTTCACGATTCAGCTACCTTATGTGTTTTTATGGCAACCTCCCTCCCACCCCCACCCCACCATTTATCACGTCATCTTATCACAGTCTCTTTGGGAGACGCAAATAGCACACTAATGTTTCCTTTTGTTAGGGTGAGTTGTCAATCTCCTCAGAGAGGGAACAACTACAGACAGCTCTTTCTTTTGATAATCCTTCTGACACTTGCCTGAGACTGGCTTATCCATCACGCATGCCGACAGTCAATCAGTGTGGATGTCACTTTGTGTCCATCAAGAAAATGTGTAATGTGAACTATCATGTATTTTGTTCTAGTAAATAGCCTTCTTTTCTTCCTAAATCTTGTCTGGTTTCCGTGGGCTGACAGCACAAACACAACACGCAGAACTCTGGCCTTTTAAAATGCAAGTCTGAAAGCTGTCCTCTTCGTTCGGCTTTCAGCTTTCCAATGTACTCTGTTATTTTCGGGGATGAAGGTGTGGGTCCCACAAACATGCAACTCGAGGTGCGGCAGTTTGGATCAAGAGCACTTCGTTGGAATTAGGAATGCAGGGGCTGGTGTGAAATTGCCACTAAATTGCGTCCTTGGCCATCACCTTCCAGCCACGGAAATCCTCCCACCAATAACAGCCTCCACTTCCAGACGCAGAGCAATCCACAGAACTCGCAGAAGGAAACTGAGACTGTACAGCCAGCAAAAGATAACGAAGTCACTTCTCCAAACAGGTCGGCGCAGACCCCAGGCCTCATTTCTAAATTTTTCTTGGAAACTTTACGTTTTCTATCTGATAGAGGAAGAAAGTCAGGTAGGAGGAAGGATTGGGGAAGACAGGGATAGAAAAATAAAAGAGGTTTTAAAAAAATGAGAATTAAGTGTGTCATGTACTGGTATAAATTCTCAGTTGTGATCATAATGTGTATATAAAATATACTAAGGATCAATTAAAAAATAAAAAGGATTTCATCTTTACCTTGGTGTGCTGGGTGGGCAGGCGACTCCTTGACTAGGAATTCCTCATTTTGTTCTTTGGGAAGTAGAATTGGATAAAAGCTGTCAATTGTGGCTGTCCCCAAGTCTGGCTAAGATTTGTGGCTAGCATCAGAGTGGACCTCAGATATGTTTAGATTCAGTACCTAGGTTTTTAATAGAAAAGTCTATAGAAAATCTAGTTGTCCATTAATAGGAAAACAAACTAATAAATTAAAGGAATCCTTGCTATGTAGACTCTACTGGCAGTCAAAAATGAGATGGCTGTTCTGCTATGGAGAAGATCCAGTGTCAAGCCATTTTCTGCATCACAACATGGATAACTTGTCCCATTTTTACTTCTAAATCATGTCACCAATGCCAACTGCTAATGATTAATCCTGAGATAATGGGACCATGAAAAGGCATTTTTAATTTTTCACATTCTTTGAATTTTTAAAGAATAAGTATTTATTTGTGTGGCTATCCTAAGACAGTAAGAAAGATGTCTTCAATTTTACTCATACATACTCTTCTGGCCAGAAAGGACTTCAGGGAGAGAAACTGCATGTGCTTTCATTGCTTTAGAGAAGAGAGCGGTTGTATTTTTGTTTTCGTTTCTTGGGTATGTGTTAGAATGGAAACAAAAATTCATGTTTCAAAAGCTCTCAGGCCAACTTAGCTGAGAAAATTAAGATTTTCGTGTTCTCTGCCAATACAAATGAATTGAATTGAAGTTGTTTAAATGGAAGAGAAACTGGTGCTTCTAGGTCTCCCGCAAAGATCTAGGGACTCCCTGACAAAGAAATAATAATCCCTGTGGCTTTTGGACTAAAAAGAATTCTGTAGCCTTGATGTAAACAGACATCCTAATAAAAACCCCTTCTACTTTAAACACACATCTCTAAGAATTATCTTCACTTGTCTTTCTGACTGAAGCAAAAAATGTCAAAGTGTTTAAAACATAAATTAAATAACCGACCAGGAAAAATGAACTTTTGGATGGGAATCCAGCAAACTTGCCAACCCACAGCCCGGGAGTGTTGTAAGAGAATCCCATCCCAGACGGAGGGCATGGGGCCTTACACAGAGAGCCGGGCTGGGGCCACGCCCAAGGGCGGGGATCTCGGCGGCTCAGAGCGGAAAGACACGCCCTGTCCCGGGCTGGGGGGGGGGGGTCACTCGGCTTCCCTGGGCCAGGGCTCTGGAGCCCGGTCCTCCTGTTTGCTTGTGGGTTTGGATTTTCTGGTTTTCACCTCTGTGAATTGAAGACACTGAGGGATCTGTGAAGAAACTCTCCAACTCAAAATGAATCTAGTGAGAATTTTTAAATGACTTTTAAAATTAAATGACACCTCACATATTGGTACAAATTCCCCAATGTTGTGTGTGGTTGTGAGCTGTGTATATAATGTACCAATAAAGAATTCAACTTAAAAAAATTTAAATGACACCGTGTATGAACCAAAAAATATAGCTTATATCTCTAGGTATAGCCACCTACACACACACACACACACACACACACACACACCCCTACATAACACACCATCCTTTAGCACATGCTGTCACTTAAGTGGATGCCACACAAAGAACACAGAACAAAAGAAATGGACAATATAATATATTCAAAAGGCCCTGAGCACGACTCTATCTTCATAGTGAGTCTTCCTCCCTTTCCACCACTGTGCCCCTTGGAAAGGCCAGGGGAAGGGGACCCACAAAGAAAGAAGCAGGTCCTGAAGTTCACCCCTGTCGGCCGCATGCTGTAGAAGATGGAGTCCTGGGCTCTGGTTTGGGCAGTTTCTCCAGGAGAGAATCAAAGAGAACAGCGAAGCCACTGTCTCCGTGGAGAGGCACTCACATCACGACGGGCAAGAACAAGACCACTGTGCCTTCTGAGCCGCCCCTTCCAAAAGGTATTTGAAATGTCTCACCAAAAAATCCTTGAACAATCAACATGATTGGTTGCAAAAGAGTTACCTACCAGTTTAACCAGGCGGAAGAAGAGGAGGAAAAGGAGGGTTAAAACTCCTTTGTCTGGAACAGTTTTTATGAGTTCTTGAATAAAACTTGGGAACCAAGAAAAAATTTTACATATATTACTCATAGCCTCCTGGCTCCTTAGGAGGTGGAGGCAGGAGGCTGATGGAACCCAAGAGCTCAAAGCCAGCCTGGGCAACAGGCCAGACCCTGCCTAAAAAAATTAAAAAACAAGAATACTCTTAATTAATTTATAACACTAAAATAAGATTACAAAACCTTTTGGAATAGGTTTGTTCAGGGATGTTACCCTTAGGGCACTTTTAAATCATGAGGGAAAGATAAATGTTTATGAGTTATGTAGCTTACAAGTTATGCTGCACCTAAAATGAGATGCAGCCACAGTGTGGCTCAGTGACCTCTACCACATACAAGGTCATGGGTTTGATCTCTGTCACCACCAAAAAAAAGGTGAATTTAGTTTTATACTTATAGGCAGAAAAGCATTATACAAAATGATAATTATATAAAATTTGTTCGTAACATAAAATGAAATCTTACTGACATTAGATAATAAATTACACAAATAATTGTTTTTTGTTCTTTGGTTTTTTTGAGACAGGGTCTCGCTTTGTAGTTCAGGCTGTTCCTGAGCTCACTATGTAGCCCAGGCAAGCCTCAAACTCAGCAATCCTCCTGCCTCTGCCTTCTGAGTACTGGGATTACAGGCATGAGCCACCACGCCCAGCATTGTGGGGTTTGGTACTGATTGCAAACCCAGTACTGTTGTATGTATGTGGTTACTGAGGATCGAACCAGGGACTTTGCACTTGCCAGGCAGGCACTGGAACCACTAGCTAAATCTTTGCCCCACAAATAATTGTTTAATGAAATGAATGTGGTTAGTATGATATTATAGAAAGGGAGAAAATCAGATTTGTAACATTTCATGGAGAATCTGGGCTAGTTTTACGAAAATATATGATATACATGTGACAAAGTTTAAAGATATAAAAGGAACTGAACACAAACATGATAAATGTCACATGGGAGGCATTATATGTGTTATTAATAATACATGCATTACAAAGTATAAAATGATAAGCAAGAGATCAGAAAGTGGTCACTTCTTCTGAGAAGATATTACTAGGAAGAGACCTGACCTGGTTGGCTAGATACCAGAGAGATTGGGCTCAGGTGGTGGCGGCGAGTCTGCCTGGTTTCTACAGCATGTGAAATGTTCAGATAACAATGTGTGTTTTGTGATCCTTTCTATATGTGAATTGTAACTAAACTTTAACTATGTATAGGGCCAAAATTATAAGAATGCTATCTTTGAAAGATATAGTTGATTTTTATTCTCTTGGTCTTTCCCTCTTCCTTAAATGTTTTACAACAATCGCACGTGTATTTCTCTTATAATCTGAAAAAAATAATAAAGTAATTACTGAGGAAAAAAGGCCATAAAGACTGAGATGAAGACAGACTTTGTAGAGATGGGAAGGAGCCCTTGCGGAGGGGAAATGGGGGGAGGGGAAGGAAAAGTAAAAAGGGTCAGGATTCAGTATGTATGTATAGCCAACATTCATATATATCACAGCCATATAAAAAAGTTTTTAAAATAGCTCAATCTTAATGAATTTCAGAACCAAGACATAGTCTCCCTCTGTTAGACTCTTTTCTCAATTTGTGGTGGATGTATAGTATCCATTATCATGTTTTCTAGGCATTCTAAAATTGCTCCCCAAACCCAATGAAATCGACAGTCCTCCCTCAGTGGTTAAAAGGTGTAAGTAACATGGAGACCTAATCCTCCTGCCTCATTAGGAAAATATCTGGCCCAAAGAGGTCATCAGCCAGAGCAGTGTCCAGCCCGGGAGGGAAGTGAATGGGAGCGGGGATGAAGGGGCCCCGTCTCAGATTCCTGCCGCTCTGGCCTAGATGTTGAAGGGCTCCGTTGAGGTGTGTCACTGTGTACGTGCCAGGCTCTGTTTATTTCATGTTCTGAATGATTCCTTTTTAACCGACCAAGTATTTATAGCCCATAGAAAGTCGGAGATGAAAGTTTTTCCAACGTGCAAAAGCCACAAATGACAAAATCTTGTTAGAGTGGCCGAAGCCAGGAGGGCTCTCAAGCGCGCGCGTGTGTCCATCCGTCTGAAGCCCCGTTCATTACGACCGAGCTTTTCTGGGCTGGTCCTCAGAGGAGAATGGGTGACCCTAGGAAACCAGTGCCACCACTGTGTTGTGAGCTGAAGGAGAGCCATTGAACGCAAACAAAAAGAATGCTTCAAGGACGCACTGCAACACAATCAGAACCATGCCACAGGCTCTGATGGCTATAGGGGACAGCAGGAGTGACACAATTAGGGACAGGAGTGGTTCAATTTAGGGGGAAAAAACCAACAGAAGTATGTGGTCTGCCAGACAAAGAGGCCGAGTTCTAAAGCACCCCCAGTAAGCAGCTTCCACAAAGCGCTGACCATGTGCCCGGAGCAGCCTCTGCAGACGGCTCTTGAAGGCCCACTCCGAGCTGGCACTCTCAAAAGAGTTCAGGGGCAGCAGGCTTGCAGGCAAGGGAGGATGCAGCTGTGTGAGAACGCGCGTGTGCCCTCTCGTACCAGAGGCAGAGCAGGCTAGACAAAGCCCCACCTGGCAGGACTGGTGAGTCTCCAGCCTATGTCTGCCCTCTTCTTCTTCTTCCCTGTCCTAGCCTCCCCAGCACTTGCCGTTTACGCATTTTGAAGTGATGAGCCGGTTTAGAAGCCCCACAACCCATCTGTTCAGCCATTTTGGTTTCAGAGCTCACTCAGCCCATCGGCTAATGCTTTCCGTCTAGACAACAGTTCCGCAAACAAGGGCTTGTGCTCTTCTGTTGGAAAAGCCGCGCCTTTCCTCCCAGGAATGCAAATGGTGTTCACTGTATCCCCCCGGGACCAGGGCCCCTATGGGGGTAACTAGGGAAGGTACAGATGAAGAAGACAAGTGGAATAAAATGTTTGTTTTGACCAAATTATTCTCCTGGAATACAGACTCAGGTTAATCTCTTTTGTTTTCTTTCCTTTTATAGTGTGTGTGTGTGTGTGTGTGTGTGTGTGTGTGTTACTAGGCCTGGTGCATGGTAGGCAATGCTCTACCGCTGAGCTACACCACAGGTTAACTTCCCCGGTTAACCTCAATCAAAATGACCACGTCCCTCTCCCACAGTGAGTTTGCCCCCGTCCCTGGACGCCCTGCCGAGGCCGGGGCAGGAGAGAACTCTCACGTTCTCCATCTTATCCTGGGGCTTTTGGGTTTAGAGAGAACAGCTGTGGGTGTGGAAAGCCCACTCTACAGACGTTAAACACTGTGCTTAGCTTCTCCTACTATTCACAGGAGCGACCTCCTTCTTCAAACATGAGTGCACTTTGCAGTAACATATGAGAACATACTTGCTTCTTTGAGAAAAGATAAACACTGTCAGTCCTGTCCGTTTTAGGAAACTTTCTGGAATACAGGGCACATGAGTGATCTGCCTTGGGAAAAAAAATGCAAACTTCAAATCGAGCATTTCCCTCCTTTTGTCTTTTGCCTGGCATAGAAAAATGCACGGTGTATTGGATTTGGAACTCCCTGGTATGGCGGCCGTAAGGTCTGTGCGTAAACAAATCCAGGAGCCGGTGCTCAGTCACATGCACTCTCAGTGACAGGAAGAGCACTGTCACTCCATGGTGCCAAAGTAAATGAGAGCACGCCGTGGATGCCGGGATCTGCTCTCTGCCCTCTTCTGCGTGGTGACCCCGGGGAAACACCTGTGCCCGGCTGTATGTACCCCTTCCTTTTTCTGTCCTTTGCCCCCCAAGCCCGTCTATCATAGATCCAGTGCCACACAGCACTAAGTTCACCAGCCATAACCGTCTTGATGGCTCTCATGTCTGGAATTTGTACCTCAACCCGGCCCTGTGCTGAGAGCCGGACTGATGTCATTGTTTTACCCCTTAGACCTCACGGAGAAATCAGTCCCCACGTTAACTCAGACCCTCCCGAGCCGGAGGCCACATTCCTCTCCCCGTGCCTGTGGGCCAGAGCCCCAGCTCCTCCGACCCCCCTTCATTTGCACCCTTCTCACTCCTCCTGACCCGTTGGCTTCGGCATCGCTCTCAGAACAGCCCAGGCCTCTGTCCTCCCTTCCCCTCAGGTGCAGCATCTTGCTCGGTAGGTATCTTTGTCTGTGTCTGCACTGGCACCCTGTGAGTTTTACAAAGATGGCACTGTGCCCACCACACAAACCCCTGGGCCCCCTGGGCCCAGCACGGAGCCATAGTCAGGCTCACGGACACCCAAGGACTAAGTGAGTGGATGGCCAGAGAGCAGCCAGGTGAGGAGTCCCTGAAAGGGCATGCGGCTCCGCCCGAGTCCTCTGTAAAAGCCCCTTCTGGCCCAGCAGCCTGGGGTTCTCATTGTGAGGAAACCTCACATCTATTCTTTCCTTCAGAAACCGTTTTTCCAGATGCCTATCAGGGTGTAAAACCTTCAGCCAGCCTCGCCGAGGAGCCCGGCGTCCCTGCCGCACTCAGCTGGCCGCATTCCGACCTCCTTCCCCAAAGAGCGCTTCTCCACCTTCGCGCTTAACCCAGGTCCAACCTGACGTCCCGCAGGGCAGCCGCCTTCCCTAGACCCTCCTGGTAAGACATGAGGCTGTTCTCTGCTTTTTAAGTTACCGTGACTCGGTCCCACCATAATGTACAATATTACTCATTAGTCTCATGTACAGTGATCATATTATAGTGATATAATACACGGTGACAATCTTGATACTTTTCATGTGACAAGCCAACAAACCTGACAATCTCATTTTAAGGCATCTGCAATTTAAAGGGGAAAAAAATTGTACACTCTAATGTCATTGCGCCCTCCCCACGCGAGAAGGGGTTGGACCCACTCAGAGTACGACATTCTGAGATGCTGTCAGAATTCTTAAAGTTAAACAAAAACCCTCTTGGTGTTACAAGTGAGAAGACAATAGCAGCCACTACCTGAAGAGATGGCTGTCACTCCAGATGACAGCCTATGGCTATTCAGAGACGTTGCTTCTGAGGGGAGCTGGGGCTACAGAGGGGGTGCAGATGCCAGCTGTGGATGGGGTGCAGGCCTCATCTCATCACGGGGCAGGACTCTATGCCTGGTGAGCAGAGCCTCAGGTAGGGGTGAGACAATGTAGCCTAGGTATGTGGTAAGGCCACACTAATCCAGAAAACCACATGACAGAGCTGTGTCCAGCCATGCCTCCCCAAGGTTTAACGTTTCCATTCAATTACGTTCATATATTTCTTTAAAACCATGCTTGCCTGCGATCAGCATATTCTCTGGCATTTTCACACCTAGGCTCTCAATCAAAATTAATTACTTTCATTCTTTAAAAAAAAAAAAAACAACCCTTCAGCTCATGCCATAAATAGAAGAGCAAAATCTCTAGCCAATTCTGATCCTTCAGAAGAGGAAGGACACCCAGGAGCTTGTAAAAAGTATCCGCTGCGCTCGCCTGGGAGCAGGCACCGTGCCCCGCGGCTGGCTTTGAAAGAGCCCAGCGTAACCTGCACCTCAGGCAGAGTCAGGGCCTCACGCGTGCAGGGCGGCCTGTGTCTGGGATCATTTCCCAGCCTTAATAAGAACCTCTGTCCTTCCCAGGCAGCAGATGAGCTGCCCCTTCGTGACCCCAGCACGTGACAACACCGCGTTGCTCACCTTTGGGGAAAAGAATGCTCTAATCTCGATCCTGCTCCCAGGGCTGCAAGAATGCCCCCGGTTGTGTACGCGCGCTCTCTTTCTTGTCTGCTTTTGTGGCCTGGCTACACTGATCCTCTGACTGCGCCCCCGGGCTCCCTCCCTCGCCTCCTCATCTGGGTAGCAGGCTTTTTCAACCCCCAGTCCTTCTTCACAGGTAGGAAGCACATCACAACTCATTAGTAATTTACTGCTACAGTAATTTTTATAATTACTGCCAGGAGGCCTCATTAAATTTGATCTAATGAATAAATATTGTATTTTTCAACGTGATTACCAGAACAGCTTAAGCTGAGTGCCATAAACAATTATTTTCCTCACTACTCAGGATGTCGGTGACTATTGATTTTTATTTCATAAAGAATTTACTGTAGTAATACCAATATAAATGAATTCAGGAATAGCAGCATCTACCACGTCAATTCACAAGGAACAGGAAGCCCCAGAAAGAGCCAGAGGAAAGGCGAGGGAGGCAGAGGGAAAGGAAACTAGCCAAGAGAGAGGCGGGCCCAGTGCCTGAGGCGGGGGACGGGGCTTCCTAAGGAAGGCGCTGCCGCCCACTTCCGGTCCTGAGCTCCAGGTTCCTGACATGGTGGGAACAGAGCAGCCCCCGCCCAAACAGTAAGGCTGGCAGTTGCCTTTTGCATTTTACGAAATCAAGTCCATAAACTCTGTTCCACTGACATTCCCCAAAGTAAAACATAAACACATAAATACCTCTTTTAGTGTTTATTGCACTTCACACACCATCTCTGTTTCTTGAGCCACTGTGAACTAAGGCCACTGTGAACTTTAAGCCACTGTTGAGATTCTCAGGTCTGAATTTTTTCCCTAACCAAAGGAGCAATTTGCTCCCACAGGCGTCGGCCACATCGGTCACTCTCTGGCTCACTGCTCAGACCACTGCCTAGAGCAGTCGGCCTCAATGTTAGAGTCAAGGAACTTTTCAAACATGCTGGTTTCATTGTTCTGGGCTAGTGTCAGGCCATAGCTATTGTTCCTTGATGTCCAGATGATTCTACCACACAGCTGGTGCCTAAAACCACCTGCCTAGAGGCTTGAAGGAACGAAGGCTTCAGCCTAGAGAAGTGGGAGAGGAGCCAGAGACCATCCCCACAGACCTCCAGAACAGCTGCTGGTGGGCCTCGTGACTTAGCTGTCCCCTCACACAGCTCCTCCATTAAGCCCCCGCTATCTCAGAAAGTGACTGAGTTAGGAGTCAGGGCCTTTAAGCAGATCCTGAGGTAAAGTGAAATCATGTGGGCAGGCTCCAATCCATCATGTTCCTGAGATCCTCTATTTTTCTCCTGTCTTCTCTAGAGTTACTAGTCACATCTTGCACTATGGTTGCTATCTGAGAAATTATTTTTTATTTCATTTTTTCCAGATCCTCTTTCATTGTCAATTCAGGGAGTGCAGAGGTTGAGTGTAGGATTGTTCCATCTCACCCCTTTAATTTCCCTTTGTTGATCTGGAAGTGTGGGTTTGCATCTTGTTTAAGTGTCTTTTCACGTCTATTTTTTTGTTAGTGTTAAAAATTTTTGGTTTAACTTGCTATTTGTAAATTGCTTATTGCCAGTATCTTTTTTTTTTTATTGCCAGTATCTTTATCGCTAGTATTTGGAGCCCTTAAGGAATGGCTACCTCATGGCTTGTCTCCCTGGTATAGTTGGCCTTTGAGTTTGTTTGGGTTTTTTTGAGGCAGGGCTCCACTTTGCAGTTCAGGCTGGCCCTAACTCATTATGTAGCCCAAGTTACCCTCGAATTCACATCAGTCCTCCTCTCTCTGCCTCCCGAATGCTGGGATTACAGGTGAGAGCCACCACATCTAACACTATGGTATGGGGTACTGGGGATCGAACTCGGGACCTTGCACTTGCCAGGCAGAAGCCAGACCACTGAGCTAAATCCTCAGCCTGGCCTTCAGGGTTCTTTTGGTTCGTTTTTGGTTTTGGAGGGACAGGGTTTCACTTTGTAATTCAGGCTGGCCCTGAGCTCACTATGTAACCCAGACAAGCCTCAAACTCAGCAATCCTCCTGCCTCTGCCTCCCAAGTGCTGAGATTACAGGCATGAGCCACCATGCCCAGCACTGTGGTATGTGGTACTGATTGCTGGTGGACGTGAGTCACCACTTATTGTTGTATGTGGTTACCGAGGATCGAACCAGGGACCTTGCGCTCAGTAGGCCTGCACGGGAACCACTGAGCTAAATCTCCAGCCTAGCCTTTGGGTTTTGAGTCTATAATAGGGAGTGGGGATTTAGCTCAAGTGATACCGTGCCTACCTGGGAACCACAAGGACCCCAGTTCAATCCCTGATACTAAAAAAAAAAAAAAAAAAAAAAAAAGTCTGCAATGGCCTTTTAGCAATCTCTGGCTTGCTAGCCCAGGAAAGATAAGTGACTAGAACAATCACATCACTTTGGCCAAAGAAATACAATAAGTAACAACAATAGCATCAAACACAGTTTAGAAGATGACAAATTGTAGTAGCTATATTTTGACACCTTTAACCATGTAAACTAGCCTTATGGTTATATATCAAAATCAAAGGCCAACAAGAAATATGTTTACAGATTATAAGCCCTTCAAAATAGTAGCTTTGACCTCTGAGAAGAAGACTTACAAGGAGTTGGAGGGGTTAGAGAGGAACAGTTAGAAATAGGGCTAGAGGACCCAGGAGAATCACAAAAAATGTGGGGAAACTGGTAGAGACAGGAGGAAAAGGGAAGGAAGGAGCAAAAACAACAGACCAGACTAACAGCAAGGGGAAAATTAGACAAAAACAGGAACAAGGAGGGCCAGGTATTTAGTTCAGTGGTTCCAGAGCCTGCCTAGCAAGCGCAAGGTCCTGAGTTTGATCCTGGTAACCACATATAACAATACTGGGTATGGTGACTCACGCCCACCAGCAATCAGTATCACACACCACAATGCCAGGTGTGGTGGCTCGTGCCTGTAATCCCAGCACTCAGGAGGCAGAGGCAGAAGGATTGCTGAGTTCAAGGCTTGTCTGGACTACATAGTGAGCTCAGGGCCAGCCTGAACTACAAAGTGAGAGACCCTGTCTCATTAAAAAAAAAAAAAAAAAAAAAAAAAAAAAAAAAAAAAAAAAAAAAAAAAAAAAAAAAAAAAAAAAAAAAAAAAAAAAAAAAAAAAAAAAGGAAAAACAGGGACAAGGAGAAAAATGAAGAAGAAAAGAAAAAAAAAAATCTCCCTTCAAGGTGTGACTCTACTCTTACTGTTATACAACCTGGGCAGCAGCGCACAGAGCCGGGTCCACTAATCTCAGTGGACCAGCTGTAGTCCAGTGACCTCTCTGGTCAAGAGGCCAGACTCTACAGGGTTCTACAGCAGGTCTGAGCCACCCTCCCCCTGCGGCTGGTCTGGATTCTGTAGGAGGTGCTGGTCCCAACAACTCACCAGCTGCTGTGGTCAGCTCTGTCTTTGCTCCCTCAGTGAGGTTCAATTTTCACCACAGCAAGCCTTGAGGCCCTCTCTCCTCACCACTGCGCCATCTTCCTGAGCTCACAGAAATGGCTCTCTGGCCCCAGGTGCCTCTGCTGCACAGATCTGGGGTCCAGAATAGGTGTGAGTATAATTCTCGCAGGGTCAGGGAACTGGCAGAAGCTGGGCTCATCCAATATGACTGTTGTCCCTGTGAGTCAAGGAGAATAGACCACAGACAAATATGCAAGGAAGAAGACAGACATACATGCACGGGAAAGAGGACTCTAAAGAAACCATCCCTGCTGACGTCTTGTTTTCGAACTTTAGCCTCCAGAATTCTGAGAACATAAATCTCTTCTGTTTAAGCCACATGGTTTGTGGTGCTTTGATTTTACTTTTAATTGACACATAATTGTACATATTTACAGGGTAGAGTATGCTACTTTGATACGTGTACCCATTAAACCACGATCGAATCAGGCTAGTGAGCGTAGCCACAATGTGGGGCTTTGTCACAGCGGCCCCAAGGAAAGCAGCACAGTGGGCTTCAAGGACAGTGAGTGAACAGCAGAGACTCTGGAGATGGACAGTGAGACGCAAACCTGGGGGCTGTACGGGCCTTATCAAAAGGGGCTCAAACTTAGGACCTTGCTCTTTCCAGGTAGATCTAAATCCCTGGCCCCCCAAAAAATTCAAGGAAAATTTTTATGTACAGAAAACTCAGCACTGTACATCCAACTCAGCACTGAGGGGTTCTTTAGCTTTGCTTTTTCCATCTTGGCAAAACAAGCCACAGACTTTGGCCCCAGGACGCTGCCTCCCCCTTGGCAGTGGATCTCACCACAGCAGGTGGGCCTGCTAGCCTCCCCCAACTTAGCCACATCCCTTGTCCTCTGAGCTGACCTGTGTCAAGGCAGTGGTGGTGAGTGCCTTGCTGTGGACCAGACGTCTCAGCCCGGCTTCCCCTTGATAATGCAGTAGGGATCTGCTGGGGCCCACAGGACAACACGTATAATCGCCACCAGCTGAGCCATCTTGCTCTCCCCCCAGGTGCAGCCAAGATTAACTCCTGCATGAAGGACAGGAGGACTCCTGTCTGCAGCTTTCTCCTCAGCCCAGACCTAGCCTCTTCTTCTGTTCTGATTTTTCCCCTGGTCTGTACTTGTGGGCCGGCTTATACGGCTGAGTAGCTGTCTGGCTGTTCCAGGTTGGGTGGTTAATCGCGGGAGGCTTTACCCTTTAGAGGGCAGCCTTTGTCACTGCAGCCAGACACGGCAGAGGCATTTGACAAAGCAGGTTAGATCACGTCTGCTTGGATGTCTTGTCTAATGCCAACATTCTTGGGCATTTTCTCAAACAAGAGGGTTACCGCCTTCTGGCCTCCGGCTTCTTCGTGACAGCGGGAGTCGGGGCACCATCTTCACCTTGGATTTCTTTTTTCAACTGGAAGAGTGATGTAAGATCATTCTTTTTCATGCTGATGAATTCCATACACAGGAATTTAGTGGGCCAGTTTGTCTCTGTTCGATCTGGTCTGAGGCCTCAGGTGGAAGAGGCAAGGCAGGGGCTGTGGTTGCAGCTCCTCCTCTGAAGGCTTCTCTTCTCCCCTGTCCGGTGACTGACTGATCCGCCACTGCTGGGACCTAAGCTGAGATATTAATCAGAAGATTGGCACGCAGCCTCTTCATCAAACTCGAGCTTCCTCAAAACACGGGACTGGGCTTGGAGGGCCGGAGTCCGCAGCAAGAGAGAGTAAGATCCTGTTCTGCCCTTTTTTTTTTTTGCTTTTGAGACAGAGTCTAGCTTTGTAGTTCAGGCTGGCCCTGAGCTCACTATGGTGCCCAGGCAAGCCGCCGCGAACTCAGCAATTCTCCTGTCTCTGCCTCCCGAGTGCTGGGATTCCAGGCGTGAGCCACCACGTCTGGCATTGTGGTATGCGGTGTTGATTGTTGGTGGGCGTGTCTCCACGCCCAGCATTATATGTGGTTACTGGGAAACTCAGGACCTTGCGCTTGCGAGGCAGGCACTGGAACCACTGAGCTAACCCTCCGGCCCCTATTCTGCCTTTTTAAGCCAAAACTTGCAAGTTCCTGTGGCGAGACCCCCACAGGTTCTTCTCATCGAGGCAGCCACAGAGGTCTGCCCCCCTTCCAAGAGTTTATTCTATGGCAAGGGAGAGTAAACGCAGTGTTTGGAAAAGCAGATGGGACTAGGAATATTGTTGTGGCCATTTGAGGGAAACTGCAATTTGCCACACCTGGATATATTTGTAACCTCTCTGAGCCTCTGTTTCTTCATCCTTAAAAATAGAATAAAGCCGATTCATTCATTTGGTTTTCAAAAGATTAAAATGGCAGATCTAGAGCATAGTGGCTGGCACCTAGCAAGGGCTTAGGAGGTTCTGTTTGCCCTGACTAGCTCTAGCACCAACGTGTCTACTCTGGCCTGACCTTGAGGGTTGATCACAAGGCTCAGAGGCTGCTCTAACTTGCCCAGAAACATGACATTCCTCCTAGACTGAGTTACTTTCTCACTGCCAGGACAAAATGTCCAACACTCACAACTTAATGGACGAAATGCTTATTTAGTTTATGTTTTTAGCTGATAGTTGGCAGGCTCCAAGAAAAGAAAGACATGATGGAAGGGCCTACGCAGGAAAGGTTGCTCACATCACCATAGCCAGAAATCAGAGAGCGAAAAAGGAGCCACGGAGGAAGATATACCCTTCCAGGTCACACCCCCAGTGAGCACCTTCTCCAACTAGGCTTCACCTCTGAAGTCAGCTATATCAACCCCATGATTCAGTCACCTTCCAAAAGCCTGCCTAGGAATGCACAGAGACATTCTCAGTCTAAATCTTAACATTCTGCTCCTGCCTCCCGAAGACTCACAGGCATCTCTTTACACAAAATGCATTTAGTCCAGGTGTAGTTGGTTAAGCAAATCCCAGTACTTGGGAGGCTGAAGCAGGAGGATTGTTGCTAGTTCAAGGCCAGCCTGAACTACACAGCGAGGCTCTCTCTT